>BPLQ01012237.1:0-169530 GCA_021605075.1 Caerostris darwini | reverse complement strand
AATCTTGTTACATAATTTTGTAAAATTATTCTTTAAATAAAAATATAGTTTTAAATAAACAAAAAAAAAAAAAATTGTTATAAATCTATAAAGTCACTGCTTTTGTAAAATAATTGTAATTGTAAATGAAATAAACGATTTTAAACAACCACTACACATTTAATGAGCGATTTACATTTAATAAGCTATAATAAGCGATTTTAAACATTGAAACTAATCCAGACTTTTTTTTTTTTTCCTTTCCATTGTTATTCAATGGATATACACTCAAATTATTCATAGAAGGCAATTAATATTGTAACTACAAGCAAATTTCAACATTTATGAAAATCGGTAGTATTGTTAACTTTAAAACTTAGTAATTTAATGATAACAATAAGAAAATTCAATGTTTAAATGCCGAATATTTAATCTGCAGTATCATTTATTGTAATTACGTAATTTATTATTACTATTAAGTAGAAAAACTCCAATATTTAAATTGTTAATAAATTTTCTCAGATGGATATTTATAAAGTATAAAATAATTATTAAAAGTTTATCTTAGTAGTATTAAAGAAATCGAAAGAAATTTCATTAATCATTCTTATTAATTAGCAAGACTATTAATATGAATGGTGAATCTCATCTTTATTAGCAAGGCTATTTACTATTTTTGCAATTTTAAGTGAATGAGAAAATATTTTTAAAAATATCAAATAAAAAACATATTATATGTATATTTTCTTTTAAGCTTTAAAGGTGACTTTTAGATTTTCTCACGTTTAAAACTTTCTGAGAATCTGTCTAAAAAAACATCGAAGTATAGGCGCACCTTTTAACTACAGCAGCAGTTACTTTTCCACCTGTTATAGTGCATTAAAGAGCCTTCAAAAATAATTATCTATTTTTTTTTTCATTATTTATTGGCGTCATATTACTTCTTCCCCCTAGAGTTATCTATTTCGGCGATGTAATCTCTATTGATACTGATCACCTGCCTTTAAATGTAAACATTGATGCCGTTTACCCCTGAGTGATGCCATGAATAATTAACGAGAAAACGTTTATAGACAAGTTAATATACAGATACGTGCTATTATTTGTTTACCTAAAACTTTGCAATTTTTTTTAATGAAGGTATTAATCTAAGGTTTTGATTTTATAACATCACTGATTTAACAAAATGTTTAGATGATTCTAATATTATTGATTTTTAATGAAATTACCAATTACTTTTCATATTTGTAAATACATGTTTTTATAAAAATTCTTGAGATTACATTAATTCAATGCCTATCATAAAACATTGGATCCTGAAATTATTTGCACATTTATTATTAAAACTTTTTGCAAATTTATTTTTTCTTTTAAAAGTTCATGTTAACTTAAATAAAAAGATAATAATAATTGTTAATAACAGTTTTCTTTTGTAGACAATTTCATTTTTTCTTGAAGGTTTTTTTTATGAAAAGAAAAAAATGATTAGTAATAATAAAAGAAAATATATTGCGTTTTTAACTGGAGAAGAATAGGCATCAATTATTTAACTTACATTAAAATGTCTAATTAAATGTGAATGATCAAGTAACATCTGTGCATTTTGTTATTATGCTTATACTTATATGACTGTGTCTGATGTAATGTCTATCATAATATATTTTTGATGTCATTCACATAACAAATTCCTAATTTTCACCATAACAAAGTATTTTTATTGATAAATGTAAACAAATTCAAATATAATATTTTTTAAAGAATGCGAATAAGAAATTGAAATAAAAATCAAAGAAATGAATATATAGTGAGAAAATAAATATTTTTTCGTTCTAAGCTTTTTTTCAATGCGACTCTTATACTATCGATTGGTAGTTTATTTATTTATTTTTATTTTAAATTCTCAACAGTGGTCAATTTATATGCTATACTCTATAGTTAAACCAAATTTAATAGCGTAATGGGAAATAAATAAAAAAAATTGTGTAAACCAAACAAACCCATTTATAAACAAAATAATCTAATAAAAAACAATGTTTAAAATGCTCAAAACAATAAATCAACTGAAATATCAATATGAAAAATATAAAATTCAATAATATCAAAAATAATATACAGCTATCTCTCACTCTCTCTCTGTTATTATTATTAAAAAATTTTTTAAATGAAACTCAAAACATTTATTTCTAAATAAATTGTTAATAAATACTAAAAAATTAATATGGTGTAGTTAGTTCTTTAGATACATTATAAATTCTGAAAATGAAAAAAAATAATAATAATAATAATTAAAATATAAATGTTAAACATAAGTTTTTACACATCTGGTTGATATTTCAGACTGTGAAGATAGATAAATAAAAGCTACAAAACTTTAAAAGAAAAGTAAAAAAAATAAAATTATGTTTCTGAATTTCTTGGTGTAATGAAGTTTACTGATGTCCAATTCAACGCTTAGTGATAACGCGAGTAACTAGATACATGATAGAATCTGTTGGTATATATAACGGACAGGCTGTCTTTGCCTTAGGGTGGATTTTCCCTGGTTTTCTCTCATATGACACACAAATAGTAAACAGCTTTCCGTGAAATTATCCACTGAAGACAGTAATATCCCTCTTTTATTATGGCAGCGGAGTGCTTTTGGATATATAAAAAAAACACGATATTTTCAATTTCTTAAAAAAAATACAGTTATGAATTTATTTGACTTGCGATTAATTATAAATTTATAATTATATGTCGAAAGATTTACACTTATATCTTCCCTTTGCTGTACATCTAAAATTTTTTAGAAGCTTGCTATAATAGAATTCAAACCGAATTCCTTATTGTTACAAAGCTTCATTTTTGTCTAAAGTGATAGAACGAGACAAAAATGAAGCTTTGTAAGTGTAAAAAATGTAAAATATGCAGTGATTTTCAGGATATAGTCACCTAAAATCTGTTTCATTCCAAATTTAATAAATAAAAGCTGTTAATTTATGGTGCTACCAGGATTTTATCTAAACATTATAGCAAAATCAACGAGATATTAAATCACTGTGGAGGTCTGATTACAGTGTTTTCGGTGTAGTCTTTCAAATTATTAACAAGTCTGATAACCGCAGCCAAGCCCTCAGTGTCGTTCAGAAACTCTGTATCCAAAACCTTAGCCAATCTCGAATGCCTCGCAGCACTTTATATGAGGAGGTATTATTATCTCATTAATTCTCTGTCACATTTAAACAAAGGATATATTGACTTTCCCATCTGCCTCCAAAACGGGAAAATTGACTTCTCTGTTCAGGTCTTTTACTCAATGAGTTTTTAAAGGCACTCATTGGACTTTTAATCAGTTCATTAACATAGCTGTTTAACGACTTATAGTTGATGAAATATTGCAGCATTTATCGTCTTCAAATTTAATGCACACACGCAATATACTTTTGATTTATTAAAAAAAAATTCTTGTGGAGTTTTTCAGTTGATTTTGTGATAATGCTTATGGAAAGTTATTTTGTTCTTATAAAAAAATAATTTCTTAAATCTTAATTCGCGAGTATAAAAAAGGATTTGTTTGGATTTCAAGCCTGTTTTTGAATTGCATACAATTGTGAAATTCTTCAAGGCAAGTTGTATGAGATTAAAAAATATGCGAATTATTAAAAAAGATTGCTCCTTAATTTGCTCTGACTTTAAAATATTAATATTAAAAATGCATATGTAATTTTCACTCACATATAGTTATATCTTTAAGCGCGAGACCTTAAAAAAACAAAAGCGATAAATTTCAAAGAACGATATATCGAGGCTGCTCTATTGTTGAGTTTATTGATCTTCAGTTTGCAATTAATAGCATTATCGGTCTAAATCAGGGGTGGCCAACCCGCGGCCCGCCTTGAAAATTTTTTAGGTCTTTGAGATTTATTACACGTTTACAAAATATATTTTTTTTATAACGTCCAAAGTAGTGAAAAAGCAATGTATTAAAAACTACATTATTTGTGCAACCATATATTCAAATATTAACTGTAGAAATTATGAGAAAAAATTAACTTTGATTTTAAAATAATATTCTTGCTCAAACAAATATCGCTCTAGTAAAATAAATATTTTTTAATGATTTCATTTTTTTTTTATTTCGTTTATATTTCATTTTTTAGTGTTATATATTTCTTTACAGTGTGCGTTTAGTGTCATTATTATTATATTATCTATGTCTACATGTAAGAATATTAGGGAACACAATAATAATAACTCATTATGTTTCAATTTTTATTCAAATTCAATCATTCATTTCAATTATATATTCTAAATCTAATATAGGAATATATAATTTTAAATGCGGCCCGCGGAGTTATGATGCATTTTCAAAGTGGCCCGCAAGATCATTTGGGTTGGCCACCCCTGGTCTAGACGATAGAATGCAGAAATGCAGGTGATGTTATTCAAGTTTTGTACCTATTAGAATATGCTATATTAAGCCTTTACACTCGAGGGCTCCGGAGCGGAGCCATTTAAAATTTGTCTTCAAGCTCGAGGGCTCCGCTATGGAGACAATGCAAATAACAATATAAGTAATGCGTTTCTTTTAGTGCGTATATCAAACTTACATGTGAATATGATCTTTTCACTAAAATCGCTCCGAGTTGCTGGTAATACGAATGAAAAAAAAATTCGAGTGCAAAGGGTTAAATATTTGAATTACTGTATTTAGTATATTGATACTTTTATCTTCAGCTTTTGATTTTGGCAATCATGCGATTGCTTTTTAAAAAGTGTCATCCGCCCTTTTTTGTTTTCTAATCGGCTGCAATGCACACACGTCCAAACCCCTTGTCGCTCGCTCGTTTAAATATAATTACCTTCGAGAGCACACGGACACAGCTAAAAATTCTGCATTTTGCTGCTGCCCGCATAACAAATGACCGGCTGGTAATTACAGAGATTTACCCTCTCGAATGTTTATGTATCCTGCTTCTTCTACACCAGAATGCGTTCACTGAAGTCTGTATGCGAGAGATCTTTTGACATCTGAAATATAGATTCAGCCTCGCCGGCAGAAAACCTGTGATTATCCAGGTATGTGAGTTGGAAACAGTTCACTCCCACATTTTTTTTTTTTTTTACTTTTTTTACCAAACAAACTTATCGGCGACATCTATCGGTGCACGACTTTCTCCTTTATGTGATGGCTATTCCAGTCTTCCATTCCAATCATAATATTGTGTTGTTTCTTTTCTGTGGTAAGGTCCGGTTACATGGTGATGCGACTTTCCAGGACCAAATGACAGGTTTTATACTTTCCTTGCGTCCATAGATCACCAGATTTTTTTTGTAAACGAGTCTCGAATCCGGGGAACGTATTTTGGTTGCAGTTTGCTTTTATTTTTCGGTCAAGGCAGGTTTCGGTTGTAATTTTTTTTTAAGGCATTGTGATATTACTTTGTGGTATTTGGTATAATTGAAAGAAGATTACCTGGTTAGCAATCAAGTAGTCAGTTTAATATAGGGTAGACGATAACATCGTAATTTTTTCTGTCCATAAGCGATGAAATCCGTATTTTCGTTATGCAAGAAAATACTTTAGAAAATTACAAATAACACAGGAATATCCTTATGTGCTTAGTAAAAATGATGATGATATTTTAGTCAACTTTTTATAGGGCGTTAGTACTATTTTAGAACATTTTCGTTTTTTGCGTCAGTAAATATGTTTTGTCCCCATTGAGAAACTCGAGTTATCACATAATTCCTGAAAGATATAGTCCATATATCCATTCAATATATATATATATTTCATATATTCCTGAAGGTTAGAGAAGTTAGAGATTATGTGACGTATGGGAGAAAACTTGGAAAACTTGCATGAAAAATTTGATTATCTATCCGAAAAGCATACACACTCTTTCCCAATCACCAATGAGAGTTGTTTTTTTTTTTTAAATTTATTCTTACTACTGAAACTCGGCAAGACAATGTAATATCATCTAGTGTATAGAAAAGTAAAAGTGCATAAAAAAATTTTCCTTTTTTGTTAAATCTTTATTAATTTTTTCTTTCAACTTTTTCAAATGTTTAAAATATTTCCTCCTTGTCTAATGTGTATGTCAATTCTTAAAAACTTACAACTTTTTATTTTAAAGACATTAAAACAATTATAACACTGCGATTGCTTTTCTCGTGTTTCTCATTGTTTTAGATAGAGTTTACATATATTACATAAGTAGAAAAACTCTAAAATAGAATAAAATAAAAGACATCGTTTTTTTAATATTTTCTTGTAACTGCAATTAAGATTGTAGAGTTTTTGTTTACCTTCACAGTGACACTAGCACTAAATTTTAAATCGCATCTTTTATTGTGCGAGCTTCTCTCCTATTCAGTCCAGTCCAGCATGCTAAACTATCAAATGTTAAGAGAAGAGTTAACATCATAAACTATATATAAATATTTTTGTAATTAATAGTCAATATAAATAACAAATCATAACCAGTCTAAAATCTATTTTTACCCTGTCAGTACTAGCGCAGTAATCTAAAGGTGTCTGTTTGAGCTACGAACTGACCCTCACAAATTTTCCTTGTCACAAAGTAAATCGGTTTTTCTAAAATTACAAGCTACCAACAATCGTCTGTCTGTCAGTGCATGGACTTTCTTTTAAAATCCTTTGTCCACCTCGGTTCAGTGTCAGATTGGCGTCTATGCTGTTTATTCCACATTAAGAAAAGTTATCAACAAGGTCCAAAAACTTGAAGGGAATGGTCCGTCGCGTGACATCTGACCCCCCTTGATTCTTCCCTGGCTTTGACTTCTGGTTTGACCCTTGAACCCTCTACAATAACAGGATGAAAGCGGTTGCTTTTCGCGACCAACCGCCGTCATTTTTTAACATGCTCGCTCCCCCACCCCCTTGCTGTGCACCAAGTGTTAGATCCGGCCAACTGCTTATTTGGAGCTCTCTTCATGTCTTGCATGGTTGTGGTCGTTCTTAGCTCTAGAGGGAAACCTAACAAGCTAAAGGTAAGAAATGGTGGTACCGCGTATTTTGTGGTCTAGTAGTTAGGATTCCTGGCTTTCACCCAGGCAACCCGAGTTCGATTCCCGGCATGGGAATAAAATACATCGAATAAAAGACATCGGGTTTTTTTTTAATAATTTCTTGTGGCTGTAATTAAGATAATAGAGTTTTTGCTTACCTTCACAGCGACTCTAGCACTAAATTACAAATCTCATCTTTTAGTGTGCAAGCTTCTCTTCTATTCAGTCCAGTAGAGCATGCTAAACTATCAAATGTTAAGAGAAGAGTTAACATCATAAACTATATATAAATATTTTTGTAATTAGTAATCAATATAAATAACAAATCATAATAAAGTCTATTATTTTTATTACGACCACAACACTCTAGAGGGAAACCTAACAAGCTAAAGGTAAGATATGGTGCTACCGGGTATTTTGTGGTCTATTGGTTAGGATTCCTGGCTTTCACCCAGGCAACCCGGGTTCGATTCCCGGCATGGGAAGTTTAATTAACTTCAATTGTTATAAAACAAGAACATAAAATCCGTAAAACATTTTGCCTAATTGTACCGAATTTAAACTTAACTTTTAATTCCTTTTATAATGTATCTTATTTTTAGTATTTTTTTAATTTTTTGAGTACCACTTTAACTTGAATTTTTAGAAACTTTATCTTTGTCATAACCTTAAAGCAGCCAATTAGAATTCTAAGCATATATATGAATTAAGATGAGGAGGTGTAAGGGGTATGTCCCCTTGTTGGTACTCCAGTTGCCAGTGTATTTTGTGTTCTTCCTAAAAAAAACAATCGTATTTTTTGTCCATGCATCCAGGCTTTTTTTAAGGTCATTCTTCATCAATTAGTAAATATGTTGATATAAATATTCAGGGTATTAATGTTCTTTCTATCAATTGTTATGTCACTTTATTTTGCAAATAAAAAACATTTTTCGTCGAAATATTCAGGGTATTAATGTTCTATCAAATATTATGCGAATTAAAAGCATTTTTGGTATAAATATTCAAGGTATTAATGTTCTTCCTATCAAATGTAATGCTACTTTAGTGTGCGAATTAAAGACATTTTTGTAAAATCTAAGTGTGCAATCCGAAATTGTTTCACATCATGTTTTCTAAATGTATAATTTTTTTTTCATAGTAATTCTATTTTTGTCACAACAGTAAAAGTAAATTAATCTTTTATTAATGAGTGTTTGTAAACTTTTTTATTTTTTTCATTACTATACGCTTACTGATGTTTGCAATTTTCGAAACGATTGTTGTTTTATTAACTAGATTTTATAGATTAATTATGCTTTATTAAATACCCTATTCACTATATACTGAATTTGCATGTGCTTGCTTTTTATATGTGTTGTATTTTTATTTTCCTACGTTGAGAGAAGTATTTTGTCTTATTTTATTTGTGACTGCATTTTTTTTATTGCGTAACCAGACTGTAATCAGATACAGCTTATTTTATGAATGTAAAATATTTTGTTTGTAAAAATAAGATGTTTTTTCTTAAGGTCCAATCAGTAACATAACAGAAAGAAACAAATTTAAATATAAACTAATTTTGTAAATTATTCCTATCTTGTACGTGAAGAAAGAGAAGGGTAAAAAAGTCGTTGAAAATAATTTAATAAATGAATAATTTTTTTTTTTGAAGAGACCAATTTATTTGAGATATATCTGTAATTGCTCTATGTTCATTAATGATATATTCGACCAGAATTTTATTCATCACTTTATGCTAATAAACGTGTTGAAACAAATTCACCTAATTTTACTATTATATAAATTAGAAATAATTTTGCTTTTATTTAAATGCTCTATTCGTAGTTTAATACTGAGAAGTAACATTTTGCTTTTTATTGTTACAGCTTTGGACAAATTGGGATTTCGACATCTCTTCAACTGTCATCAAGTAGAAATGGTCCAGCCAAGTATTGCGTTCGACGTGGCATCGCTAATGCTTTACGGAACTCAAGCGATTCCTGTTCGCCTTAAAATTTTATTGGATCGATTGTTTAGCGTCCTTCATCGCGATGAAGTGTTACAAGTGCTTCATGGTTTTGGATGGACGCACGAAGATTATGCCAGAGGTTACATTGCACAGGTTAGAAACATAAAGTTGTTTGTTATTTCTTTGTTGTTTACATGGCATCATGTTCTCATTTTACAATGATCAAACATTCCTTTGTTACAAGAAAACAAAACAAAACAAACCAAAAATCACTTTTTATTTACGTTCTAATACTGTTTGAAATAGTGCAGGGATGCTCAACATTTTAGTTTCTTTAGGCCCCATTTGTAGGAGGGAGAGGGAAGAAAGATCAAATGCCGCATATAAAAAACTATTTTAAAGATTGTTTTGACAAAAAAAAAAAAAAAATTAAATTAAAATTTGCATTTTAAGATATCCACCATAATAAAAAAGCAAAAATATTGTAGCTTAAAAAGCTTTGATTTCTTTACAAGCATCTTTTCTTTTTAATTTTAAATTGTTCAGAAGACTGTAATAATTTAAAAAAAAAAGGTAACATAGAGTGATACTTAGGTAATATAGAAATTTTGTTATGCATTTATATATTTATGTACATTGATTGAATTAAAAAAAATTATACATTTATAAAGTTCTCAGCGTTTTGAAAAATGTTGTGACATTATATAGGGTTGCAATTTCACAACGCTGATTAGCCTGAGTTAAATAACTGTTAGTTTATATTAAACTAACTAAAATTCGGTTAAATAACCCTCAGTTAGCTTCTTTTAAGATTTTTTTTATTTTAAAATATGTATAAGTAGTGACCTTATATATCTTATTTATTTTAACACCTTATTTAATTTCGGAAAACGTCATTTACTAGTTAGGCTATATTTTTAATAAAAATTAAACCTACATTTTGAAGTACATACCAACATTTAGAAACAACATTAATAAAACCTATATTTCGAAATACATACTATGCTTTATATACTACTGGGATGTGTATTCTATTCTTTGCTGATCAAGCGAATTGAAATAGCAATGTATTTCTATTTCATTGATTATTATTTAAACAAAATTCTGATTAAAATTAGTCAACATGTATAGAAATACAAATCTATTTTAAAATAATATTCATACTTAAGATGTTCAGTCAGCTATTGCAATGCACTAGGGGCTGATGGTCAAGGAGAAAGTGTAGGACAGTAAGCCCAAATTATTCTCGCACTGAGACAGAATCGCAAAAGAGTAACACGGGATTCTCTACATATAACTGATGTCCAGTAGGGGAAAATGGTCAGTTGTATTCAACTCTCTTTTCGGCCCATAAAGGAAGTCAATTTCTTGTACGTCTCTAAATCTGTGGGGGCTTCTTTTCAGCTTTGACAATGTTTCTGCTGTCCAACTGTGACCCTCAGACACCTGGTTTCAAAGGGGAAAAAAATGTCACCTTGAGATGATATGGGAGGTCATCTTACCAGTTTATCAGATACCGTGACAATTCTTAGCTTTTTCTTAGCTTTTCCTTTTTCGTTGATTTCTGTAGAAAATGAAAAGATGTCCTGAAATAAACTTCAAAGCTTCAGAATTGACACATATCAAGTTTCATTTAGGCTTAATTAGGAAATAAATCTCAGTTAAAAACCAAATGTTTCTTAATAACCTAAAAAGAATTATTTGGTTATTCTCCACAAGAAAAAAAGATTTAGGTAAAGCCCAGATATTCTATCAATAACCTATGAAATTTTTATTATTTCTGCAAAATATTAAATATTTGTTATATATCAAATATAACAATTAACAATCATTTTTAACACAATTTTATAACAATAAATAATTATATTTAATTATTTGTTGTTATAAAATCAATATATATACAATATATGTTGATTTTATTTAATATTAATTTTCAAAAATAATATTCTGACTATTTTTAAAAACTATACCTGCTATTCGTATGCCTGATACATTAATTCTTCGTTATACCCCGTCTCGTTAAAACCTGCATTTATGTCTCACGCTTTTTTTTTTCTCCGTCTGCCTTCTGATGACGCTATTAAATGAGATTGTATACATAAAAAAAAATTGTAATATTACAGATATAAAAGTGGACAGGACGTGTGACAGATATTCCTTTGTTAATGGACAGGTTTCAAGGAAAAGATTAGTAAACCATTCTATTAATTATATATTAAAAACTGAATTAGTTTTGTAATTTTGAAAGTTGTTTTTTAAAATTCAGTTGTGAATATGTAAGAAAATCGGTCTAGAAAACTTTAAAATTTTAATCTCTCCCAAATCGTTCCAGAGTGGACACAACTAAACGAAATGTATCCATTAACAGAACCGGAGACGGGCAAGAGGAACATCTGTTTTCCTTGCAAAATGACCAACACCAGCCTTCCAAGTATGCCCATTCCTTGGTCTATCGGTTCATCCATTTTAAACAGTTGGTCGTCACGAGATATTCCAGCCACTATCCGCCCGTCGTATTTCATGCAAATCTTCCCCGGCCCGTTGAAAGGCCAGCGTCAGGAGGGGAAACCGTTATAACGAGGACTCTCATTTCACGAAGGCCACAGTCAATTAATTTTCTGATGGAAAAGCGACGGATTCGGGACAGAACGCAGGGTTGACTTCCCTCGGACGCTTGCCACCTTTCTCAACTCCACCTCCTGACTCGTGGGAAGAATATTGTTTAAGACGCTGGCCGGCCACCTCTTCCTTTGATGGCATTCGCAGTTGTTTTGGTCAGTCACGCCAAAGCGCTTTCCGTGTTGCTGAAACGTCCACTCTGCTGGGTAAATCGTGACGAGCGACGATTTGGCCCAACTTAGCGATGTGGACGATGGTTGCTGGTTAAAGTCACATCATCAGTGCTTTGAAGACGGGAGGGGGAAGGGGGTAAATGGAAATGAAGGGGCTGGCCTGTCTTTGAAAGTACGATGGCTCTTCGAATCTGTTGGAAATTGTTTATCGAATTATGTAGGCCAGATGTAGAGGTTTGGTTAAGGAAGTCTTTGTTCGGGAAAGAGTATGTATTCCTTCGGCAATTGCTTCCCAATTATTTTTTGTTTTCCAAGTTGTGCAATATGGGTGTTGTTCTGCAAAAATTAAATTCGTTTGGTAGAATATGATCATTTCAATTATGATGTGAAGTAGTACTGAATGGTAGAAGGGAATTTTTTTTATTCTAAAATACAGGAATATAAAATTACATCTCAAATCCTTTTATATTTCTCACGATTATATTTTGAATTGTAATATTTTAAATTTATTCGTGTTTGGGAACATGTTTTAGATGAGGTATAATCTTTGTTAATAGAGCAATAGTTTTTAATATTACATAAATAAATAATTGTTTTTGTATTGCATAAAACCATAATTCAAATATATATGTAATGTATTAATAATTATGATAGTAATGAACTCGGAATACATTGCATTAATGTTATTATTTACCATAATTCGAATATTTTTATAAATGTCATATTAACAACAAGTTTAAAGGATTATTTTCTTATGAGACATTTTTATGTCCTTTATTATAATACATTTTTTGGGATACTGTAAATTGAAAATTTTTTACAAGTCTTTTTATTTTTCAGTAAAAATTTAAGCCGAGGATGCATGTTGAGCGGTACAAAATATTTAAATCGAGGGAGAAAAAATTAAATGCTATTATATTTTTATTCAAATGAGCATGCAATTTATAATTCGGTGATTAAATTATTATTATAAATATATTAATTTTTAAAAATATTTTTATGCTTAAAAGAAGGCTTCTTTAATTTCTAAATCAATTTTAAGTCAAATTATTTCTAAATACATACCCATTGTAATATAATAAATATTTCTACTTCAACTTACCTAATGAAGCAATAAAGTCATAACTTAAGTAAATGGCGATTTACTCTATTTATGAAAAATTATTCAGTGTATATAAAATTTTTTTAAATCGAAACGTAATTTAAATGAAAGTAATTATTTATTATCAGCCACATTTTTGAACACGTGTGCACACCTCTTTCATTCTGATAATCCCCGTTGAGTACTTCAGTGATAGTTAACCCTTATCACCCTCTTTTCGTGTTTAGGTGGCCATTTGCAAGAAAAAAAAATGAATCTTAAAATACGAATTCGCACAAATACCATGAACATGTCATCAGAGTGTGTGCAGAGAGCCCATTCAACAATAAGTCCATCGCAAAACCCTCGCATCTTAATTGATGCGCTGACATGCGCTATTATACCCTTGACTGCAAGGTTCGTTTAGCGCTCAGAATCCAATTCCGTTCGCTAAGTGCGGCCCCAAAAAAACGGGGGCGGTTTGCGATGACAAGCAATATGATCCAGGCGATGATATTTTTACACACTTGGCATCTGTGTCTTTGCGGACCAGCTTCTTCAGAACCAATGGCCCGCGCATTTAAGGCTCACCAGCGAGAAATATTTACAAGACTCTGTCAGACACTCCGAAGATATGTTGCCTATTAGAGCACATGTCCAAGGGGCTTGACGTCGTAATTTCTCGGAAGAAGAACATGCTCTGGGTTGTCTATATATACATGTTCCGTCTTCCCGTTCTTTTGACGTTCGCGCCTGACAAATCATTCACCCACGCACATGGGCAAATGAATGACAGACGTCTTAAGTCACTCTTCTGGAATAGGTATAAGCGAAGGGATTACATTCCAGAAGTAGCACTTCGACCTCAGTTTATGATGTCTGCATACATGATGGTTAAACACTGGGAAAACCTTATTGTCATTTAAGGAATTTTGTTGGAAGTTATCTTTTTAGGGTGTTTTCTGGATAAGTTTAGTTGCTAATCTCGTCAAAAAAAGCACTTTATTATACAAGTTATCATATTTAAAATTTTCCAAACATTATGCTGGTTACTTTTGAGATGATTTGATCTTAGTATTTAAAGTTCATTAAACTAATTTTTATTTCATTTCGAAAATTTGTTTATTTTTTCACATTATTTTTGCTATTCTCTAAAAAATACTTTATTTTAAAAATATATATGTATTTCTATAACATTGAAAAAAAAAAAAAAATTTGGCCTATCTATTCAATACGATACAACATATATGTTAATGTTATAAGTACATAACATTAACATATAATGAAAATAATTTACTAAATGATTACATAAGATTTCAAATAATTAATACTAGTACTACTCTAAAGATGTCTGTGAATAATGCGATTTCTATATTAATGTACTTTTCCTTACCTTATCGGATATTGAGTATTAGTGTCGTTCACTAAAGAACTTGATTAGATAAAAACTTCAGGAATTGGCGAGCAACACGCACTAGATTGGAAATAAATGCATAAGTATTAGAGAATAATTCTTTATATTTAAATGTAATAATTTGTATTATTATTTAAGAAGTTCTTTAAATTGTTCCGGACATTTATAAATGTGTTTAAAAGATGCCTAAAATTTTAAGTTACTTACATAAGCACTATATTTATAAATAAGTGATTATGCCTTTTTAGTGATTTATCAATATCAATTTATCTTCTTTATGATTTTGTCTTTTTAGTTAACACTATCAAATAACATTGAGGTTAATAATTAACTTTATACAATTTAAATAAAATTTTAAGAACTGTTAATTTTTAGTTCAAACTATCTCTAGATCTAAATTAACTATTTTGAATTTAGCATAGCATAGAAAATAAATTAATATATTTATTTTAAAATCTCCTTAACAGAAAATTGTATTATTCGGAAATGTTTCAATGGATTATTTCACATATTTAGGTAAACGGAGAAAGTTTATAAATGTTTTTAAAATATAATATGACAAAATAATGATAAATAAAGAACATGCACTTTTCAATATCATAAATTTAGAAAATTGAGGTGCATTTTGTTATAAAATTATTTTTAGTAAAACGTGACATCAAATTGAAGTTCTCGTTTATTTAGCAAGCCAATTGGAATCCTTAGTACTTTCGCAGATGTCCTTGGAATAGCAATATCTTTGTCAAAAGGCCCATGTGTGCATGGAAATAGAACGACACAGAGACACGTGGTGCCTCTGTCTGTTCTCCATCTCCAGTGCTCGGCAAATAAACACCGTTTTTAGTCCGATGACGAGTACCCGGGCTTCGTATAAACAGACCGGTACTTCTTCGTAAACACACACTTTGTCATCCTCAGCACACAGGGTCATCAGTAGCTGGGATGGATTAAACATCCTGTTTCCTTTCCTCCCACCGTCGCATTACAACAGCAAGTAAAATGCGGGCCATTATTCCTGTTACATATAAAATAAGTCGTGAAAATTCTTTAGATTTTCATTCAAAAATTATTTATTATTGTGGTAGATGGATTTTATATCTTTAATTAATTATATCTTTATTAATTTGCTTTAAAAATTAATATATAATTAATTGACTACATAATTTTTGAAATTTTTTCCATAATTAAAATATTAATATTAATTAATTCCAACAGAGGAAAAGATAATGCTGAACTTAATTTTGAAAAATTCACGTTTTAAATGATCAGTTTGAATTTCTGAATTAAATTTTTTAAAAAATCAAACTAAAAGTATTAATGTGAAAAACTTATCACGCAGATAAAAATGTATTATTTGCTAAAATTGTGTGGCGCCATCTACTAGAAATTTATGAATATAATTTACTCTTATTCTGAATAATCAGTAGTTGATTAACAAAATACGAATAGATTGTGTTAAAATATTTTATAAACTTTAAATGTAACTATTTTCGAGGAATGTTCGAGAATTCAAATAATAATTTTTAATTCAAAAGTTAAAAAAGAAAATAAAAAAAAAATAAAAAAAGGCATTAAATAATTATATGCAATTTTCTTCTGCATTTATAAAATGATAATTTATGCCTCCTGAAACTTATAAGAAATTAATTGAAATTATTTCTTCCAGGACCCATCTGGAGCTGTCTTGGACCGCTGGCTATTAGCCTCAAGAGAAGAAGAGCCTTTAATTCTTCAACAGTTCCTACGTTTTGGTGAGACGAAAACTATCGCACAACAGCTATTACTTCAAGAAAGCAGTGAGAGATCCGATTTTGTGATCCAGCCTCCTAGGACTGAGTCGGATATTAAAAAATTCATCGAAAGAACAAATAGAAACGCGGTCGGAAGTTCCCTATTTAAACAGCACAGCAGTCACATTTATAGTCATATGGGAAGTTCAATGCAACCTTTGCCTCCTGTCGGAAACAAATCTTCGTTTAGGCATCTCTCCTCTAATGTGAATTCAACCCACTCTGTATCTCCAACTATGTCATCTCCAATAAACTGCACAAGCCCTGTTGCTTTGTCGCCTTTGAATAAGTTGCAAAACATGCAACCTTATGACTTTCGTCAAGAAAAAAGCAGCCCAGATTTGCCAAAGAACGAAAACACAGATAGGCAACCGTCAACAACTAACAATCTGTATGGTATTAATCCTATGACATCTCCCACAACTTCGATCTCCCACATGTCCTTTTCAGCCTCTAGTCTAAATAATATTTCAAATACAAATAACTCGTCCACATACACGACTGCTAGTTCAGAACGCAGTGGTTGTGAAGATGGTATTTATTGTTCCGAAGGAGAGGATGAAGACACAGGGAACACTGCTATCAATCTAACGAGATCTTCTCTAACTACAAGTTATATGGATTCTGTTTATGCTGCTAAGAAAGTGAGACATTTGAGAAAATCTGCCAATCCTATGAAGAGGAGATGGAATCCCTCTGTATTGGCTACTTTATCAACCAATCCAGCTACAGGAAAAAAACGAGTACAATGTCATGTATGCCTAAAGACTTTTTGTGATAAAGGTGCTCTAAAAATACATTTCAGTGCTGTTCATTTAAGAGAAATGCATAAATGCACAGTTGAAGGATGCAATATGATGTTCAGCTCTCGTAGGAGCAGAAATAGACATAGTGCTAATCCTAATCCAAAACTTCATACACCGAATTATCGAAGAAAAATCAATCCTCATGACGGCAGAGCAGCCAATCCTTATCCAATCATCCCACCAAGCGGAATTTTAGATTTCGCTAATGGTATGATATCATCCTATTCATCAGGTCCACATGATGGTGATAGTTCTTCTGGTTCAGAGATTGACTTGAGACCAGTAACTCCTAGAAAAAATCCCATTTCTGAAATAAAACAAGAAATGTCTCCTATTGAAAAGCACGAAAACTTCTCGAATGTAGAAAATGACGTTCCTTTACCCCTGACAAAGAAACCCAGAGTAGAAGAAATGGATAACTGCAGAGAAGAAGGAATAGATTTGAGTATGAAGGAAGAACGCCGAAAAATCGAAAATGACATATCCATAAAAGAAGAGAGTCAGAAACTTAAACAAGATGCCGAAAGTAATAATGATCATCAAACTAATTTAAATGATATAAAAGACCTTCGTATAACAGGGTCTGAAATATCCCCTTCATTATTTCGAGCTACTCAAGATAGAAAACTCCAAGATGATGATAATACCAAAGTAGACAATGGACCAACAAAACAAAATATTAATAAGACGGAATATCCAGACATTAAAAATCAAGCAGGTGATAAAGACCGAATCTTGTCATCTACAAAAGGTGTTCGGAAGCGCAAAAGTTTGAATCCTACTAAATGTCCAACGACGAGTGATGATGATTTGCAGTTTGCATCTACCGATGATTCTTCGAGTGACACTTATATTGATCAAGATAATGATGAAAATGGCTTGTTAGATTCTAAATCTGATTACTTGACATCCGATGGCTCAGATTCAATTAATGATCTTGACGATATGGATGATAATATTTCAGAAAATGAAAAAGACAAAACCATCTTAAAATTAACCAGTAAATCCACTACTCCTGTATCTTCTGTTGTAGCTACTACTTCTCCAACTTCGTCTTTTAAAAACAGCTCCGAGAAAAACAACCAAGGACATGAAAGATATAATGGATTTTCTATAGCAGATTTAGAAAAATATAGAAATGAAATTTCATTAAATCAGATGAAAGAAAACGACGACATGTGCGAGAATCCTTTAAGACACTTGGAATCTCTGTCTTTGGGAGCTTTCACCAATATGATGAATGTTAACAACCGAGCAAATTTCAATCATCGGGGTACTAGTGTATCAAGTGGAGTCTCTTATCATGCCCCAGGACTTGGGTTAGGGTCCGTGACGACGACGACTGCACCGAATAGAGTAGAATCCCCTGGAATGGAGATAATGCCATCGTTAGTCAGTTCTCATCCACCACCTCTAACATCAAATTGTCATCTGAATAACAGTGATACAGAAAATTCAATGTCTGATCAACAGATTGGTATAGTTCCTGTATTCAGAGATGCTTCTATGGTTGGATCGGTTGAGATCCCCGTCGACAAGGAGAATCCTCGTAGGTGTACAGCTTGTGGAAAGATTTTTCAGAATCACTTTGGAGTGAAAACTCATTACCAGAATGTGCATTTAAAACTTATGCACAAGTGCACTGTGGAAGGCTGCAACGCATCGTTTCCATCAAAACGCAGTCGCGATCGTCACAGTGCTAATCTGAACTTGCACAGGAAGCTACTGTCGACCACTTCTGACAGATCAGGTGGGGGATATTTCGACAAAGGTGGATCGATGTATCCCTTCCACGCTGATGCTTATAGAGGAGATATATTCAATCGCTTGTATGACCATAATTCTCTCCCTTTGAGTTTTGCTGACATTTATCATAATCGTCTGTCTGCAGAAGGTTCTGGAAGTCCCTTCATGAGCGGATCTCCCTTCTCTCATTTACCTAGTGTGATGCCCGGATTTCACCCGGCATTCCTACCACCAACCACAACGGTGGCAAACTATAAGAATGAAAACAATCCTCGGTACCATCATGACCAAAATAGTGGCCGCAACAGTTCTGTGAGTTCCATTAGCAATCCTTCTTCCCCGGGCCCATCTCTTCAAGGTTCACCCAGAGAAAGTTCTGGACGTTTGCCTGTAGTTAAGTTAGAGGAAGAACTTTTACCAGATACTGAGGGCAGATTTGCCTGCACTATATGTGAAAAGAAGTTTCACGAAGGGGTCGTATTACGGGAACATTACGAAAAGAGTCACACTCAAGTTCTTCTACATTGTTCGATGAATGGATGCAACAAAGTGTTCCTTTCGAGAAAATCGCGAAGCATGCATAGTGATAACCTTCACAAAGAAAAAAGCATAGATGCTACGTAGCATTTCAGAGGATTCAGTTTTTCTTTAACATGTGAAATAGATTATTTTGAAACTTGTTATGTGCCAATGTAGAGCTTTTTCTGCTTTAATGAAATATGTTGAAGAAGGAGCTAATTACATACTATTTTAGGAAAGTAATATCACATTTTATGTTACGCACATATTTTTATTATGTGAATGATTGTTCTGTTGTGTTTTATTTATGAAAAATAAAAAAGTTTCAATTGAAACTAACCGAAATATTATTTAAAAAAATTATCAAAATTTCATTTACTTCTGTAGAAATATTTTCTACTGTTTACTTAAAAAAAATATTTTAATGTATTTAAAAAGTGTTGTTTAATTGGCTTAAAATTGAATAACTTAGGCCAATGCAATTGCATTTATTTCTGTTTGAAAGTTGATTTGGCAGGCCTTATCAATAATAAGTTAGAGTTACTGTTATCAGTACTCAAGACTTTGGAAAAAGATGTTCATATATTTGTATAGTAATTTGTATATAGAAGAACATTGAAAATTAAAGCCATTGTTGATAATTACCAATTTATCCTATTTTATGTATATAGTTACTAGAAACTATGAGAAGCTCATTTTTTTTTTCAAAGTCACGAGGTATAACAATACCCAGTATATCAGCTATTGTGGAGCAGAAGATGTGCCAACTACAATTAGCTTGCCAAATTTATTTATAATAATGGTAAAACATTCAGACAAAATACCATAGAGTATTTAAGTCTGAAAGCTTAAAATGTATTAGTTATCTTCAAAAAAATAAAGCATACTTTACCCGATTGGCAGCATCGACATCAGTCTGCCATCTTCAAGTACAAACTGAGTCTTCTCTATCATTTTTGTTGAAGGTGCAATAAAACTTCATATTCATCGAACTTTTGCCGCGTTGTCATCTTGTGTTTTTTTGAAATTGAAATCTGCTGTATAACTCTGTCATATATAATGTTTAAGTTATTGTACTTCCCATTTGTAATATAAAAACTCGATTCTATGATACTGTTACAGTTTATTTTCATTTATGTACTATAATAAAAGTACTTAAAACCATAAGGTGTTTGATTCTTTTTTAGTATTTCAAATGAAAGTTGTACGACTCATTAAAATTCTTTGAAAATATCTTAAAGGTGAAAATAAATACATTAATAATAACCTGGCATTACTGGTGATTACTATTATTGTATTTATTTTCACCAGTAACCTGGCATTACTCACTAATCTACACACATTACTCACTGATTCAATTTGCTTGTTTTTCAGCAATCTAATTATGATAGTTAAAATTTTCCAGTTTCAAAATAAAAAGATTTTTTTATTTTGTTCATATGCTCACAATGCCTCTGCGTAAAAATTTTTTTTTTATAATTCATTCTTTCTATAAAAGATTTATATAAAGATATTTTAAACGTACATATTAATTAGTCCAATTTACTACAGGTTATAATATTTTACTTTAAAAAATCTTAAAATTATCAGTATACAATACATTTCATTTATAAGAAATTTAAAAATGTGATGTTTGAATTTGTTTTATTACGTAATAATTTGACCCTTCTAAAGCAGTCATTGTTTATATCAGGGATGGGCCAACTCCGGTCCGCCAGAAGGTTCTATCCGGCCCGTGGAAAGAATTTTAATTTACCGGTTCAAGGCAAATTAAAAAAATATAATATATTATATATCCTTTTCAACTTCGATTAAATATTTTTTTTTTCGAAGAACCGATGATCTTTTTACATTTAATGATGATCTTTTTGCTCTACAAAACATAAATCGACTGAAATAGCAAGCTCAGACAACTTTCAATCGGTGAAGTGTTAAAAGCAGAAGTTCTTTGTTAGTTATAGCTGTTTACAAATCATTATCGAAAGTAAGTTTTCCAAATTTAATATCTCACGCCCAGAAAATCAGTGCTATGTTTGCATCATCTTATATATGTGAATAAGTGTTTTCAACTATGAACCTTAGAAAGAATTATTTCAGAAGTAGACTGGAACGAGGCTAAATGTTCATTTCTCATAGAATCGGTACACCTCACTTCGAACCTCACTATAAGGAACTTTTAAAAATGAAATCGCAATTTCATTCATCTCATTAACATAGTTAAATTGTAATACATGTATATTGTTCTTAAAATTTTTATCTTGGCCCGCCAAACTTTTTTTTTCCGGTTTTCGGCCCGCGACCGAAAAAGTTTGCCCGTCCCTGGTTTATATCATTCACAGATCCCTACAGCTCCTCTGGATATGTTCTGTAGCAGTGGTTCTTTAAATTTTTTTGATTCAGGAACATCTTAAAATTTCTACCCATCCCCCATTGAAGTGCAAATAAATATAATAATATAATTGTATAAAGTCTATATTTCATCACATAAATGTAATAAGTTTTTGAAAGAATGTGTTAAAATAATTACAAAAATTATTGAATAAAAGTGGCCGTGAAATTTATAACAGTGTAAGAAGTAAGAAACAATGTTAGTAACAAAAACTTAACTCCTAATGTTAAAAGAAGAGTTAAAAAAGTTAAAGTTTTTTTAGTTTAGGAAGTACCTCCTATTTTCTTGGGGATTGATCAATACTCTCTGCTTAAAACCTTTGTTCTTTGGGCAGCAATGACTTCTTCGAATTTTCTATCAACTTTTTTTTCAGAGGATGCGTTTCACATAGCTGAAAATAATAGTACGATTATAATAAAGTCAAAACAATTATAAATTTAAAGTCTAAACATTAATAAATCTATAATAAATAAAATCTACACTAAATATTTCACTTAGAAGATGAATATATTTGAATGAAATTAATTACTAATTAAAATGAAAATACTATATTTTATTTAGAGAATGAATATATTTACTACTGACAAAGTAATTTGATCATATAATGCTAAATTGCTTTGCTTTAAATTTTAATTAGTGCATATTAATAATATTAATTCATTTTAAAATGCAAAAGAATAAATTCAATATATTGCACTTTTTACATATTTTATGCAATGCATTCGTTTTGCTGTTACATGCACGTAATCATTTCAATTGATTGTTTTCATTTTAGATGTTGATGTGCTTAGAATGCAGATTTTAGTTCCTCAATAAAACAAAATTACAAAGTAACTAAATTTATTTATGTGTGTTTATACCAAGCTTAAAAAGAAAAAACTAAGTTGAAAATTTATATTTTTTTAAATGTTACTTTTCTTACATAAAACTGTTAAAAAAACTTATAAAAGTCAGATTGAAAGTTGATCCGTCATTCAGCCATAAGTATGCAATAGGATCGAGCGACAACGTTCAGTAAACTTAATTTCTTGACTATGGGGATTCTTAATATGCTCATCGACTAAACCTCAAATCTCTTTGTTTACAATTTATATTCTCCTCAAAAATTTATGGAATACAAATTAGTCAAAACTATGATTCTGTGAGACAGGCATACTTTTTCCAAATAATTAAATTTCCTTAAATCAGTTGGAAAATTAACAATAATATTTTTCAATTCTTTATTTTTAGTTAAGTCTTTATTTTTAGTGAAGTTCTTGAAACAGTGTTTATGTTTCAGTAATACTATAATAATACACAGTCTTTTAGGATATGAAGCTAAAAACAGTTATTTATGAGTGAAAATAAGTCAGTCATTAAATTTAATGAATAAAAGTCCTAAGTCAGCTATCTGAATACACTTTTATAAGGAATATAAGATTAAAAAAAATGAATTCCATTCACGAATTATAATTTTTCATGAGCAATCATGCTCTTTTCACTGGCAAAATCTTAAATAAATTGTAAAATCATCGTTATAACTACTTTCATAATGTCACAAATGAATAAACCTACTAAAAACATATCAATAAAGCTTAGATTATTGGAGTTCATAGTATGTAATAGTTCATATTACATATTTCCCTGACGGAAAAGTTAAACACAATATTACTAGAACACCAACAGTTACAGAAATGCCAATGTTTAATAATAACAGCCACGGTATTACAAGAACTTAAAACAAGTTCTATAGCCACAAAAATAATAGAATCGCTACCATAAATTGTAATATAGCGATTGTTTTCTATTAATTAAACTCTCATCTACAATATTCAATTATTCTAGTTAATCCAGCTACCAATTTATGTTCACTTTAACAGATGTATTTTATAATTCTATTTGAAGATATATCACAAATAAAATGACATATTATAATAAAGAAAATAATATATTATAATTTATGTTATAAAATCTATCAAAAAGCAAAAATTATGAATTCTCCAGAATTTCTGAAAAACTAATGCAGACTTTCCATTATTATAAGAGTTTTGAAACAATTTTTGCCACATTTTACAAATGTCAGTTTTACATATTAGCTTCATATTTTTGGTGAAGTAAATGAGCTCATACGTGGACAACATCATCTTCACACATGATAAAATGTAATTTTTTGCTTTGTTTTTCTTTGCTAGCTAAGACCAATTATTTTTACGATATTTCATTACATTATATCCGATATTACATTAAGGAAACAAAGCTCATTAGTATTTTGTTTGAATTTTTTACTAGCTTAAAATAAATGTTTATTGATTAATTATCCTATCCTCATACTTTAATATTTAATTACATTTCTCTAATAAGAACTATATATTCTGCTTAGTATTTTTAATATTTAATTTGAATGTATTAATCTGTTAGTCATAAAATAAATTCAATAGACGAAAAATATAAAAATCCGACCTTTAAGTTTAATAATTAAAAAAAAAAAAAATAGAAGGAGATTCAAAAAGACTACGGTTTCTATTGCGAAAGCATAAAAATTTGAAAATGAGTAAATTAAAACAAATAAAGTGATTTGTAAAATACATTATATAATTTGTGAATGTTATTCCTCACTACAGAAGCTCAATCGGCCATCAAGCCTATTTGCTCCTCAATTTTTAATTCTAAACTGACTCAAAAAAGTCTTCAAATTTATATTTTAAGCTTGTAAGAATTCTCAAGATTTTTTTTTTTTTTTTCAATTTTAAAGATATGATAAATTCTATAATTGCTATATTATATATCTCTGTCGATGGTTTGGTTTGTCACTCTACGGTCATTTTTTGCACACTTTAGGCTAATTAGACCGGGGCCTACAATTTAACGTGGATTCTGAACCACTTACCGACATCCATGCCACTCCCAGGATTCGAACTTGAATTACCAAAGGCCAGAGCACTAGCCAATTGGCCATCAGGCCGTCTCTAGTGATGGAGGCAGAAAGAAAATAATTTCTATTAATTTGATATTATTCGTTTTAATTGATATATATAACTTTCTTATACATAAATCAGGAAAAAGTACAAAATCTTAATGTGGTTAAAGCTGCAATTAGTTAAACAAGCTACGATTAAATAAACATCGAAACCGTACTAAAACATAAACTAGCTTCTCGGTATTATCTCTAATCTCTTATATTTTGCAAATAGATTCAAGCTTTATTTTCGCTTTAATCTCTCTTTAAACTTTATAAATATATATAAATATAAAAAATATTCATAGTAACTATGAATATTTTGTCTATACTTGAGGCTGTGACTTATATTGCGTTAAAGGTTTACGATTTTTTCTTTTATAATAATAAAGTTTCGTTAGTTTTCCATTAAGAATTCAAGGTTATGTTCTTTAATTAAAACATGATTAAATAATTCTTTGAATATAAAATTCGGGCATTCCAAATATTTTAAACCCGTTAAAGTTGCCTAAATAAAGAGTAAAAGGTTTATTTATAATGATATTTAGTAAATAATTATCTAATTTTAATAATGACATAATCATATTTATTTGTTATATACTATTCCATTCTTATTTGTTATAATATACATCTGAACTTTATTTGAATTTCATAGATTTAAAAAATTAATGTACTTCAGAAAAACAAAAAATGGATTTTTTTGACAGATAAGGCAGACATAAATAGTATTACATTAAAAATAATCGCCAGTTTGATAAGTTTTTATCATTAAAAATAATAATCTAATGCTTAAAAAATTCCTTTCATTATCTGTAAAATATATATATTGATACACCTGTTCTTATATACGAACTTATGATGAAGTTGGAGCATGAGCTGCATTATTCAGCTGTTTGGGAATTTAAATTTCCATTCAACTTAACTTTAGTAAATAAACTTCAAGTTAATAAGTTATTAAAATGCTGAAATCTGCTCGGCAAATTTCAACGTATCATGTGTGAACATTCAAGAACGGAGGAATAGTATAATAGGAATAACATTCTTGTAGTATTCCAATCCCTAGAAGCGATTGATTGGAATACTACAAGAATGGCCAAATTCAATAGACACATGAATATAGCAATGTTGAATAGGTCAAGAACTTCATGAAGAATGAATTGTTGAAGAATCTCTAAAAGAATATTCAAAAGTAAGATAAATGTCATCGCAAATGAAGAATGAAGTATTCCAAATTCTACACGAAGCGTTATCGCATACAATACCCCCAAAAATATATCAAAGTTTGAAAATTGTAGGCATAAATGAAGAAAGAAGTATTCCAAATACAATAAGATGCACTATACAGCTCAATAGGTACCAGAAAATGCCAAAAGTAATAAATATGAAACTTCAAAAAGAAAGAATCCATCAACGCACTACGAGTACATATAGCCATTGGATATACGAATGTTTAAAATCCCAACCCAAAACATGAAAAGTGATTCAAAATCATACTACAAAACACTTCAATCAAAAGCCAAATTCTCCAGAAAATTCCTTAAGATTAACGCTATTCATGAATCATTTCAAGAGTTAAGGGGCCCAAAGTACCATTTTCCGGCAAAATTTGCAATGGAGTTTTATTTGCTTGGCCCTCATTTTCGAATAACCTCACAGACACCTAGCCAGGAAAACATCATGTTCACACGTGGTAATAAGCAAATAAACTTCATTCAATAAATAACAAATATACATCAAATCGAACTTCCATTTTTCAGATACAACAATTTAATTTTTATCAAAGAAAATAATATTTGCTGAGTATTACAACATTAAATATTTTGAAATATTGACTTAATATTGATTAAAAAATTTGACACACGATAATAAGCAAATAAACTTCAAATTAAACTTCCAATTTTTCAAATTCAACAATTTTATTTTTTTATCAAAGAAAAAAATTTTTACACTGAGTATGTATTACAGCATTAAAAATATTGATTTAACATATATGACAGCAATGACTAAATATTCTTAAAAATAAAAGCTTTCGTGCAAAATAAAATTATTGAAATCAAATTTAAACGTAAGGTCACAAAAAAATAATGTGAACAAAAAACAAAAGGTTGGATCGAAGAGGACGATTTGTTTCAATCAAAACACGATACTTGTGTTTCAAAGAATAATGACTTTCCTGTCATCTCGAAAGAACAGGTACCTTGACTTATGCTCCCCCGGTGAGCATCCTTATCCAAGTGACGTTCAATCTTTTTTTTTTTTTTTTGCTTTTCTGTCTTGCTTCATGCTTTAAAAATTATCCGTGACTTGAAGTGACCTGTTCGCCCACGCGTCTTGTGTCACCTGGTTCTTCAGTTTGATACGACAAGTGAAATTGTCGAAACAGGTTTGCCAGTTTTGGACAGGATTTGTCCTTTTAATTGCCATCCGCGCCAAACGAAAGCGCCAAAGATACTTGAAGAGATAGTTAAATTGTTTTGGCTTCTAAGGATTTGTAAACTAATTGCATAGACACATTTCTGTTTGACTGTTTGATAATTGTTTGACTAACTTTGACATGGCTATTGTTTAACAATGTTATAACGTATTAAAGTATTGTTAAGCAATAGCCATATTGCTTAACAATACTTTAATATTGCTTAACAATACTTGCTCCAATTTTGGACGATTATTTTACAGACATTCGTAGTATTATTGAATAATATAGAGATATATACTGAATAATATACAGATCGTATATTGTAATAATACGATCTTGATCATCCTATATTATGGCAATATCCTTCTATCCCATTATATAGTGAGAGCTGTATTAGAATTCTGATAGATTTCTTTGTTAAGTAAAATGGTAAATAATAGTAAGTTTTTCCATGCCCAATTGCTGTTACTTGTGGTTGTGGTATCTTATAGTATAAGAATATATGTGTGTTAATTTGAAAGAAAAAATATTCTTTGTCACAACTTTCAATACAGACCTATGATTGTAAGTAGATAGAATTAAAAAGTGAAAAATACACTGCAAAACTAAATAATAATAAAAAAAAAAAAAAAAAAAAAGAAAAATAATAAAAAAAGGACTATTACTTCTGCTGCTACTCCCATTGATAATAATAAACAATAAAATCATTACTCTGGCAGATGAGAAATATTAAACAAAACTGCTAAATGATGTGAGACCCTGTTTGTTTTGAATCTGAATACAAAGAGTAAGAGGAAGTTGAACATTTAAAGAACTTTTGAGAAGGTAAACATTTTTTTTTTCAAACATATACTAAGTTTTTTTCTCTAACTCATTCCGCCTTCTTTATTTTTATTTTTATTCAATTATTATTTTTTTATTGGAACAGAAATCTATTTTTTTTATTTAATTTTTTTAATAAAGCAATTTTTTTACAAGCTTTTGCATTTTGTTCATATAAATCTTAATGAATTATAATGCGCATAAATTTTACCATTCCTCCGTAATTATTATGATACAATCAACAATATTATTCAATGTTAAATTGATATCGTTCATTAAATTATATTATAATAAATATATGAAAATTGTGAAAAAAATATTTTGTTATAAAAGATAGATAAAAATACGTCGTTTTAATCTAAAATAGCAGCTTTCAATGCGATACTATTTGAGGAATTTCTTTTACAGTTATAGAGTGTAATATTCATTATGTTTTATAAACATAACTATATAATTATAATTAAGCACATAACATAACTTCATACTGCACATAACATACAAATATAATTACATAGGTCGCATTATAAACATAATTACTTAATATTTACAACTTTTATTAACTTTATTTCGAAAATAATAAGAAATTGAAACTTATTATGATTGTAATTGATAGTAAATAAAGTAGCGGTTGAATGTTAGAACTAGTGAGAATCAATACAGTGGCTGAAATCGAGAGATGATCGGAATTTAAAATTTCCTATTTTTATTTTTAATCCATTAAAAGGACAATGGATTTTTGAATAATGTTTACTTTTGTTGAATTTATTAATGGATCTTAAATACCACGCTGCCTTTTTGCTGCTTGGTTCGGTTTGTGGCTCTACTATCATTTTGTGCACACTTTAGGCTATTAGACCGGGACCTACTGTTTAACGTGGATTCCAAACCACTAACAAACATCCATACCAAGACCAGGATTCGAACCTGAAGCTTGTGGTACCACAGCGCAAGCCACTTGGCCATAAGGCCGATACGTTTTTGCTGCAATTTAGTGTAAAAGACCGAAATATAATAGCTAAGGTTAGAGTACAAATTATATATGGGACAGCATATTTTATATATTGGGAATTTTTTGGAAAAAGAAACTATAGTGCTGTAAAATATTGATTACTAGATATTATTTAAACGTATTTTTATTATTATTTTGATGTATTTTTATTATTTTATTAAAAATATTACGACTTATTTTTGCAAACAATTGTGGTGACGTTAAATCTACTCAGCTGCTTTAAATCATTCATCTAATTAGATAAATAATCAAGAATATAATAATATTCATACATCTTCTGGTAATTTTTCTCCAGCATAAACCTTTTATATTATTAATTTTTTTACAATTACTCAACATTACAATCATATTTTACGTGGACACGTACATCTTTTCATAAATTTGACAACCCTTCCTGATAAGACCCTAAATCTTCTACGATGTATACGTCATTTCAATTAATGTTTAATATACCTCCCTGTTTTGTTACAGCTTTTGTGAAGCACACATTTTTCTTCACAAAAAACACCAGCATTTCATCAAAAGCCCAGTGGAGACATTCATCGCCAAATATGCTTTGATAGTCGAGACGCACCTACTTCTTATGGCAATCTGAAACGCCGCGGGAAGCCTCGAGCCCATTGAAGAACGACAAATTGACCGTGCGAAATGTTAAAAAAATCTTCAGGGCCTCTTATCCAAATATCTGAACGTCTTTTCTTTTCTCGTACCCCGTTCTTCGGTTGATAAGAATTTCATTCCATGTTTTTTATTATTATTATTTTTTTCTTTTCTTTTTTTTCTCATTTACCTTTTCATAGGAAGAATTCTTAGCGGACGTGTCATGGTCGTCTCCTGCAGAGGACAGTTCCGCCTAGATGGTGACAATGACTGATTGTAAAACGGACAACCTGAGCTTTGGAAAATATTTTGTTTCTGTTGATCTTGATGCCTTTTGAATTTTGTGAATGGTGCGTTTCTTTGGCATGAGGTTGCACCATTTTTTGGTTTCTTGAGGGCTTATTTTTGTTACGGATTAACTATTATTTTAGTTCATACACTCACGTGGTGGATCTATTTCCTTTACAATCAGAGCATGATTGAATTATGAATAGAAAAATGATCAACATATAACATAAAATATGCATTTATTTAGAAAATTTATTTTTGTTTCGTTAAAATTGGAATTTCAATCCATCTAATCACGTGGTATATCTAATTTCAATACAACCATAGTGCAAGTGAATTATGAGTTAAAAAATTATCAATAACTACATAAAATATGAATTTATTAAAAAAAAATATTTTTGCTACTGTATAACTGGTGTTTCGATTCCTATAGTCATGTGGCAGGCACATTTTCGTTATAACCATAGCATAATTGAATTATGAATTGAAAAATTATCAATATATAACACAAAACATAAATTTGTTTTACTTTTTACTTCTCCTTTATTTTAAATTATGACTGTAATAGTTTCTCTAAAATAAACTATAACATGTTATTAACAGCAATTTTATTCATTAATGAGACATCTATATTCAAATTAATATGTATCGAAGAAATTAAAATTGCATTATTCAACAGATATTAGGGCGTTTTATTGAATTCGTCTGCTTACAGATACATTTAGTGAAAATAATCTCCTGATGTAAAATTAGTTATTGTGTTTTTTTATAATTAATTTGAATTCATAAAATAATTAAATATTTTTTTATAGTTTTTGAAAATATTTAATTTAAATTTTTCATTTGTAAACGTTATTTATTTTATTTTTAATGTTTCAAGAATTAAAATCAAAGGGAAATCTTTAAAATAAAAAAAATATATGCACACTAGTTATGAAAATGATTATCCTTGATTACTAAGATCTTCTTGTTGAAAAAAAAAAAAAAATAAATAATTCAAACAACGGAGACAACCTAAAACTGAGGTTGATTTTTATTTACTTTCAACACTACATTGACTACATTTAACTTTCAAGATTTAGCATCTTATTTCCAAAGAGATTTTCAAAATTTTTTTTGTTTTATTTATTTATTTTTTTTTTTTTTTTTTAGAAGGAAAAAAAGTCATTGAAATACTGCTTTTAAATTCTAAGCATATCATGTAATAGAGAAGTGTTTTTAAATCCATATAATCGGGATAGATAATAATCATCATCATATAATTGGGTTTTGAATAACTAAAATTGAAGTTTTACTGCTAAGTTGGTTGATTTAGTTTTGCTTTATACTACTTTGAGTGTTTTTATCACAATAATCATTCCCAAAAATTAGCATCATTTTCTATAATCAGCCAAAATGATTAACTTTCACTTTAAAATAAATTTAATATTATAACTTAAATTATACAATAAAAAAAAAGGCCATAATGTTCTTAAATTCCTTACGGAGTTTCCGAGTTATTCAGAAGAACAGTAACTAAAACAGAACAGACATGGCGGATCACCAAGAGAATAGGGACCATAACAAAGTGTCCACAAGATGGATGATACCCCGACCCTGGGAGATGGAGCTCGAAAAAATAAAACGAAGCAAACAAAGTTAAAATAAAATTCTAAAAACTTTCGAACGCGTTACGACAAGGTTTTTAAAACGCTATCCTTCTCCCACCCATTGTCATCCGAACTTAATGTAGTTGAAGAGACTCTAAAATGCTTGTGCGGTCCGCCGGAAATCGAGTTAGGGTTCTCACCCCCCAACCCCCCGGGCAATTACCCCCTCCCTTTGGAACTCTCTCTCTCTATCTCTTCCTCCCCTACCCCCTTTATTTTCGGGAGTCATTCGAAAAGCAACAGTTCCTCCAGGAATGCAAGTCAAAATTCGTTAGCTGGAAAACGATCAAAAATTTTTGGCATGCAAGGCTGCCTTTTGCAGAAGCCTTCCTTTAAGATTAAGCGACAAAAAAAGATACTCCAAAAGCCTTCCTTTAAAGGGTTCGCGATGCGTATGACTCTTTAAAAGAATTTGCAGTTCTTATCCAGAGGCCTTTTTTAACTTCCCATTCTTTTATTTCCTCTAGATTTATCTAACTTTCTAAGCTTGGGACTTGAATAGTTCTCACTACTTACCAGTTAAGATCTGTTAGTTGAACATTTCATTTAATGTTTATTATAATGAATGGTAAATCTATTCAGGGACATTGCAGTTCCTCTGCAATGGAAAAAAAAGCCTCTGGAGCTTTTTTTAAATTCCCATTCTTTTATTTCTTCTAGATTTACCTAACTTTTCAAGTTTGCGTCTAGAATAGTTTCTCGCTTCTTACCAGTTAAGATCTGTTAGTTGTACATTTCATTTCATATTTTTTATAATGAATGGCAAATCTATTCAGGTATATTGCAGTTCCTCTGCACATTGCACTCTGGACAATGCAGCGGCCGTTCTTTAATGTATGGATCGTTTACAACCAACTGCTTGTTTTTAATCTATTTTTTTTTTTTTTTTTATGCTGAAGAAGACGTAGTTTGTAACCATTTCCTTGGGAAAAAAATCTTTGTGTCAAAGAATGGTAAATTTTTTTTTAATGGAACGAAATAAGTCTCTGACGCCTTTTTAAATTCCCGTTTTTTTATTTCTTCTAGATTTATCTAACTTTTTAAGCTTGAGACTTGAATAATTCCTCTCTACTTACCAGTTATATCTATTAGTTGTACATTTAATTTAATATTTATTATAATGAATGGCAAATATATTCAGGGACATTTCAGTTCTTCTCCAGAGGCTTTTTTAAATTCCCATTCTTTTATTTCTTCTAGATTTATCTAACTTTTTGAGCTTGCTATTTGAATAGTCCACACTACTTAAGATATGTTAGCACAAGCTAAAATATCTCAGATAACAGATAACACCTAACAAATCTCTCAAGTTAAGATCTGTTAGCTGTACATTTCATTTAATATTTATTATAACGAATGGCAAATCTATTTAGGGACATTTCAGTTCTTATCCAGAGGCTTCTTTAAATTCCCATTCTTTTAATTCTTCTAGATTTATCTAACTTTTCAAGTGTGATATTTGGATAGTTTTCCCTACTTACAAGTTAAGATCTGTTAGTTGTACATTTAATTTAATGTTTATTGTAAGAAATAGCAAATATATTTTGGAACATTGCTTTGTGCAGTTTGAGGCCATTTATTTTCTTTCAACAAAGACATTTTAGTGCAATCAAAAAACAAAACAGTAATTCTTCAACTTAAAAGCATCTTTGCAATGGGTGTAAAATACAATATAAACGAGAAATTATTATAGTTCCAAAAAAGAAAAAAATTCCATCAAAAAGATGAAATCCATCGAAAGAAAAGATTCATCGAATAGACTGAAATGAAATTACCAATTCTTTAAATAATAAAAGTTCATATGAAAAAGTATGCTTCATATCAAAAGATTATTTCTCTATGGTTATATGATTGATAAATGTATTTTAATATTTATAGTAAATTTTTGAATAGATCTCACTAAAAAGAGTTACTTACTAATATCGATTTATGCTTTAGAGCACTTTATTTTGAAAGTTATTGTAATGAAACTCTAAAACATATGTTACATTCAAAGCTCTTAAAACGGTTTATTAAAAATACACTTTAGTGGTTCATAATAATTTTAGCAAAAGTATTCAATGTCAAAAACGGCATTTGAAAGTTTTCCTTTTATAGTTTAAAAATAAAAAAAAAAAAAAAATTCTTCACAATAAAATTTAGTAATAAAAAATTTGTCTTTTTCCTAATCTTTTTTTCCTAATAAAATTTTTACATTAAAATAAAAAGTAAAAAAAATTATAAACGTAGTCTTAGTATTATATTATTACAATTAGACAATTATAATTGAACATTATTATCTTAACACAACAACAAACTTTGTATAGAATAATATCAATAATATATACAAGTCACTATGGTATAAAATAATCGTTTATATCGCATTTTTTTTCAGCAGTTTACATGTTTATTAAATGCAGACGCCCAATGTGATGCTTTCCAAATAACAATATTTGTGAAATAAGTGTGAATGAAGACTTAACAGAAGTGAAATGAAATGAAATTGGTGTGTTTTTTTTATTAAAAATTTCTACATTTTATAAATGATTCAATTCTTTCCACAATGAAATATAATGTCACTTAAAATATGAAACAAAGAAACATTGGAAAAACATTAAATTAGTTTTATCTGAGTTATATCATTATATGACGATATATCGTCACATACGTCGATCATCACTTTTCTTCTTCATCAATGCTCATCGTTACAATTCTCAAAGATAATTCTAAATTTGAACTCTTAGTTATATTTTCAGCATCTAATTTTTTTTTTTATACTAAATGAGGATAAACAATAAAAGTTATTAAATATACTAAATAATCGTGTAGTAAAAGGAATTTGAAATTGTAATAAGTTTTATAAATATGCACGGAGGTGTAACACAGCATACTATATATATATACTTAAATGAATAATATCATTTAATATTCAAATTTCCAGAATTACGGAAATTTCCTATATTAAAAGAATTTTAACTTATTTAATATAGGAATTTCCTTAATTCTGGAAATTTGTTGTAAAAAGGATTTTTACCAATTCTTGGAAAAATATTTGGTTTGGATTGTAGCTCTACTGTCCTTTTGCGCACACTTTGTGTTAATTAGACAGAGACCTACAGTTTAACGTGTATTCCAACCACTAACAAACATCCATATCACCGTCAGGATTCGAACATGAAACCTGTGATGCCGAAGAGCTAGCCAATTAGCCATCAAGCCACTGAAAAATATTTGAGAAAAAGTATTGCAAGAATCCCGTTTTATAGGGAGGTCTTCTACAAATCGCGAAACATGTTAGAGTGAAAATTAATGTTTAGTTTGTCGCTCTACTGTCATCTTTTGCCCACTTTGGTCTAATTAGATCTGGACCTATTGTTTAATGTGGATTCCGAACCACTCACAAACATCCAAATCACCGATAGGATTCGAACATGAAATCTGTAGTATCAAAAGCCAGAGCGCTAGCCAATTGGGCCATCAGACTGAAAATTATTGTAAAAATCCATTTTATATGGGATTGCTTGTAAAGTATTTTAATTCCTTATTTTTTAAATTTTTAATAATGTTTTGAAAACCAAAAGTGCAGCGCTAGAGAACGAGTTCAATCTGCACCTGTTTAGCACCCATCACTCAATAAGTTTTTTTCTTTTAGTTTTATCCAAGCACAAGGGTATTTCGCCCGATAAATCCAGACAGCGAGAGCACCCAACTAAGAAAAGTTCACTTTGGCGCAACAGGTGCACGAGTAAAAAATTAGAGAAGAAGGCTTTTTTCATTTAATCTTTTTTTTTTTCATGTTTTTTTATTGACTCATTGGTTAACCTCTTAAGTTAAACCAAGTTAAATCCGTCTGCAGAGACCAACAGGGATCTCCTAGGATGAAGCTCGTAATAAGTCATTGGACCCCTCGCCATGCTGAAGCAGCGGGTGTTTCGAGGTCGGTGGCTCACTGAAGGTATAAATAATGTGTTTCCGTTAGAGTAAACAAATGTTTCTAGGTGACAGCTTCAGGTATCGATGTTGAAAGAATTGGATTCAAGTGTGAGATCATTAACATCATGTCTGATAGAATATTTTATCTCAGAGAAGATGGTTATCAATAAGTAGACATTACAAATTAACATAACTTTGAAAAAGTATCAAATGATATATTTTCTTTCAATCTATGTTTACAATTTTAAATGTCTGGACTGATTGATATTCATTTAATAAAGATAGGGAGAAAAAAAAAAAGCTTTGGTTTTTTGGATAGGATTGAACCTCAGCCCTAATGCTCACCAGCGACTTATGTTACCACTGAGCCATGAGTCGGGCCAAATAAAATTCTAAATAAAAAGCTATTTTTAGTAAACATTTATAAATAACAAAGTTAAAATGGGCATCAAAACTATAGCAATTTTTAGTTCAATAGGAAGGTGGAGGGGAGATTGGTATTGTTGGTTTGTTGCTCTACGGTCATTTTGTGCACATTTTGGGCTAATTAGACCGGGACTTACAGTTTAATGTGGATTCCAAACCAAACAAACATCCATGCCACCGACAGGATTCGAAAAAAGAAAGGACAACTGTTCCAATTGAAAATAATGTGATATTATCAGGCAAAGAAGAAATGAAATAATTATAATTTTATTTAATTGAAAACTTTACTTACGTTATATTATTATATAAAAGAAAGCATTCATATATATGAGATTTGCAACACATTTAAATCATTCATAATGTGATGATAATGAATAGCAGATTCCTTGTTTAAGACAAATTTTTTTGCAATTTTATTTTACTCTTATATTTTTGTTAGATATTTTAATGAACGAAACACAGAAGAATTTTTTAATTTTTTCTGTGATTTTGATTACAAAAATACCTCACAATCTCTAATAAAATGCATACGTAATCTCTAACAAAAGATTTGTTCTGCACAAAATATATTTTCTTCATACGGGATTTAAATTAGTTATTGTATTCTGTGCCGTAAATCTTAAAAATTCAAACCCGTTCGTTTTTCACATGATACAAGTGAGAAATAAAAATAGCTCTGTTATTAAATAGGTTCTACTGCGAATGAAGAATTTACTAGCATCCATCATCATCGTTAAAAGTGCCTTTGATTTGTTTTTGTTTGGTGTTTCCATTATGAATTCCACCTTTATGGTAATTCTGAACACCTTTATAGTACCAATGAACTTTCAAGGAAGAAATTATTTCATGTTGTCAGATTAGAATATTCATTTTTTATATGTAGATGATCATCCTCTCTTTAAAATGTTTTCTATATCAGTGAATGTGATATTTGAGAGTATGAAAATATTGGTAGGTATAATTAAACTGACGAAACTCTAGAACCATCTGTAGCTCGATCATAAAATAGGAATCTAAAATTTAGTAGAGTTATTAATAAAAATAAGGAATTGGCGAAACATTTTAAGATAGGAAATCACAAATAGGGCGAGATATGACGCCTTGCAGTCCACTGTAATTCATTGTTAAGTCCATTATAAGTCTTAACAATGAATTACAGTGGATAATCGAAATCGAAAACATTTCCGGAATTGCAAAACAGTGAAATATTTTAAGTTAGAAAATCACAGATAGGGTGAGATATGATGCTTTGCAGTCCACTGTAATTCATTGTTAAGACTTATATTGGACTTAACAATGGATTACAATGAATTACATTACGAAAACATCTTCGGAATTGAAAAACAGTGAAATATTTTAAGTTAGAAAATCACAGATAGGAAGGATATGACGCCTTGCAATGTTTAAAGACTTATAATGGACTTAACAATGAATTGCAGTGAATAATCGGAATTGGAAAATTGAATCGAAGTTTTTGAAATTCATGATCAATGTATTTACATTTGTGAATCATCAGGAATTGCAACTGATGTTGCCAGAAATTGACTTCTGTACTTTGGGATATCTCAAGTTTTGGTAAAATGTGAGTACCATAAAGCACAGTTTGAATCGCGATCTTATATGAGGTCGCATAACTAAATTTGGTGATCACACAATATTAAAAGCCAAAAATCCTGGATAAGCAAGGACCAATAATTAATTCAAAACCTCTTAATTATTTACCAAGGTTGTTTTATTATTTGTAAATTAAATTAATTTTTAAAGATTTTCCTACGATTTGGTTTTAAATTTTCTCTTTAAAACTCTTAAGAAGATTTTAAGGTCTTCGTGAACGAGCAAGTTTAAAACTTTAGTTTTCCAAAAAATCACTAAATGCACTAAATTTTAATATGTTAAGAATTTTAATTGCCGTTTCAAAATTCTGTTGATTAAATGCAAATTGCAATATGTATTTTACATAGATAATTTACAAGATTAAAATAAAAATAATTGATTTGTTTAAAAAATTTGATTGAAACATTAAATTGCTTTACTTTATATTACTCTTAAGACATTTTATTTGTTTAAAATTTTTATTTAAATTTCTACTAATTTTTATTTTTACTACCAATTTGCTCTTCATATGTGAAAGTACTCAAGGCCAAATATTTTAAGATTGTAAGGCAAAATATTTTCAAATATAAAATATAATACTAAATAAATTATTAAATATATATCTAATAAATATAACGTTACAAAATATAATATTTTATATATATTATAAGACCAAATATTTTGAATATTTTCATCTATTTTATTATAATATTTGAAGCTGTTTTCTTATAAAACCTTCATTCTACCATAAATAAAAAACATGAATTCTTCTCTATGGCACAGAAAGCTCTATAATAATTAATTATTTAGCGTAATTTTTGCATGTATGGGAGTTATTTAGTTGATTTACATATTATTAGAAAAGGATCAGAAATTACATCGTAAACATTATTGATAATTAAGATTATTTTTTTTAACTTTTCCTTTTGATTGATTAATTAAATATTCTCTGCATTTATTTAATTTTGGTTAAAAAAAAAAAAGGAATTCCCTTTAAGGTTTTCAAAAAAGGAATTCCATACAAAAATCCAGTTCTGTTACTTCCATATTTTGTTTTATGAAAGTTGGAAACATTGTTACTGTAAAATTCTTTGAATTATTTACATGTTTCACGTTCTATTTTTAACTTATTTGTAACAGACACATTTTTAACAAACATTCAGTGATGTTTTCTATTTTAAATCTATTAATGACAGATTTGAAGCGATTTAAATCTATTAGTGATGGATTTGATCAGCCAATGAGATATTTGGTTTGTCGTTCTATGGCCATTTTTTTGCACATTTTGGACCCATTTTTTTGCATCAGGCCGGGACTTACAGTCTAATGTGGATTCCGAATCACTAACAAACATCCATTCCACAGGCAGGATTCGAACCTGAAAATTGTTGTACCAAAGTTCAGAGCTTTAGCCAATTGGCCGTCAGGCCAAATTGATCAGCCAAGGAAAGATATTGAAGACAATTATTGCAATCAAAATTCTGTTTCTTTGACGGAAAATATTTTGATGCAAAAAGCATTTACATTGACAATTACTAAGTTCAGCTGACTAATTTTGCTTAAATGGTGTCAAATACTATTTATATACTATAGTTATAAAATAATTATGCTTCTATCTAATAAAAGGAATGATTAAAGCATTTGATAGTATGTTAATTTTTGAAAGAAAGACTGCAAAGAATATTTATTTGGGTAGAATTTTTTTCCCCTTTTTTTTGCGAAAAAGGTTTTAATTATATCTGTAAATATAAATGTTATTCGAGATTCAATATCTACAAATGTTCTTTACAATTATAAAATCCACACAAAGCTCCTAGCTACAATTGAAAGTTCTATACATAATATGACGCACATAATGTTTTCTAGAAAGTTTACAAAAAAACAAAATCAAGGTATTCTTTTCTTTTATCTTGAAATGTTCACAACAAGACTTCACTTTGTTTTTATATTTTACTTCAAACTCAACGAATAAAATCCGCCCCAAATAGTAAAATAAAAAATTAAAAAAAATTAAAAAAAAAAACACCCTTACAACATTGTACATGTATATAAAGTTTACTAAAACTTTGTCCCATCTTGGTACGATAAAAAAGAGAAATGGTGTCATATACTATTTATACTATAGTTATAAAATAATTCTGTTCGCATCTAATAAAATAAATGATTAAAGAGTCTGACAATATGTTAATTTTTGATAGACTGCAGAATATATATTTTGTTAGAAGTTTTTTTTTTTTGTTAAAAGGGTTTTAATTATATTTGTAAATATGAATGTTATTCGAGATTCAAAATCTACAGATGTTCTTTACAAATATGAAATCCACACACAACTACAATTTGAATACTACAACTATACAACTACTACATAATTTGACCGCATAATGTTTTCTAGAAAGTTTACAAAAAAAAACTGGCGTCAAGGTATTTTTTCTTTTATCTTGAAGTGTTCACAGCAAGACTTCACTTTTGTTTTTTATATTTTACTTCAAAACTCAACGAATAAAATCTACCTCAAAGAAAAAACAAACTAACAAGCAAACCCTTACAACATCATACATGTATATAATGTCTACCACAACTTTGTCCCATGTTGGCGCGATAGAAGAGAGAGAGAGTGAGAAATGGTGCCATATACTATTATATTTATATACTATTTATAAAATAATTCTGTTCGTATCTAATAAAAGGAATGTTTAAAGTATCTGATAATACGCTAATTTTTGATAGACTGCAAAGAATATATACTCGGTTAAAAGTTTTTAAAATTTTTTTTTAAAAGAGTTTTAATTATATCTGTAAATATGGATGCTATTCGAGGTTAAAATCCACACAGAACTACAATTCAAAGTCCTATGCATAATATGAACACATTAATGTTTTCTTGAAAGTTTACAAAAAAACCTCGCGTCAAGGTATTTTTTTCTTTTATCTTGAAGTGTTCACAACAAGACTTTCACTTTTGTTTTTATATTTTACTTCCAAACTCAACGAATAAAATCCACTCCAAATAATAATAATAAAAAAAAACCTTACAACATCATGCATGTATATAAAGTTTACTACAACTTTGTTCCATCTTGGTACGATAGAAGAGAGAGAAATGGTATCATATACTATTTATAATATAGTTATAAAATAATTCTGTTCGTATCTAATAAAAGGAATGATTAAAGAGTCTGACAATACGTTAAGTTTTTTTTTTTTATTAAAAGTGTTTTAATTATATTTGTAAATATGAATGTTATTCGAGATTCAAAATCTACAGATGTTCTTTACAAATATAAAATCCACACACAGCTACAATTTGAATACTACAACTATACAACTACTACATAATTTGACCGCAAATGTTTTCTAAAAAGTTTACAAAAAAAAAAACCAACGACAAGGTATTTTTTCTTTTATCTTGAAATGTTCACAACAAGACTTCACTTTTGTTTTTTATATTTTACTTCAAACTCAACGAATAAAATCTACCTCAAAACAAACAAAAAACAACCCTACAACATCATACATGTATATAAAGTCTACCACAACTTTGTCCCATCTTGGTGCGCGATAGAAGAGAGAGAGAGAAAAAAAAAAAAAAAAAAAAAAAAGTCAAAAGAGAAACAAACTTGATCAAAGTTTCATGAGCGGGGGAACACTGCAAGTGTCCATTACGGAGGTAAAATAATTCCGGGCCACCGTCATAACGGCAAACGTAATTCGGACAGGTAGCGAGGAGATTGCGCAGCCGGGGCCAACAGCCCTGGGACATCGAGCCAGGGAAGGTTTCTCACTTTGGTGCTGCTCTAACGCAATTACATTCCCATTTACTGGTTTTTTTCCCGCTCCCCCGGGAAGGCAGCACCGCGGCAATGTCCATTACTCGCTCGGTCCCCGCATCAATATTTTAGCATCCGCGGCCCTACCCCCCACCCCTCGGCCCCGTGCTCGGAATACGACGCATTTTGTGCTCAGGATCCTTGGGTATATTCTTGGTCAAACCGCAGCGACGTCTCCCGTTTTATTTCTCTCGCCTCTTCCTTTGCCGCGAGGTGTGGGGGTCTTTCTGCAAGTGCGCTCACACCTTCGCTGTTGCGAGATGGGAATGGCAAGGGAAAAAGGGTTACAGACTGATAAGGTATAATAAAAGACGAGCTTGTATGCACAATGATTTATTAAAAACGCACACTGAGAAGTCTATTCTGCATTTTATTTTTTAGCGGTACCTCGGTTTCTGGGAGTTAAAACAAAACTTTTTTTTCCTATAAGAAATAAATTGAAAATTATTAATCCGTTCTCATTAAAAACCTCTATTGTTATTAAGATACTAGAGGTATCTCAATTGGTTTGTTGTTCTATGGTCATTTTGTGCACACGAAGGCTAAACAGATCGGGACGGGGTTTTTAACGTGGATTCCAAACCACTAACAAACATCCATTCCATCGCCAGGATTCGTACCTGAAGCTGGTATTACCAAAGGCCAGAGTGCTAGCTACTTGGCCACCGGGATACTAGAGGGTAACTTAAACGCTGATTAAATCTAGAATACAAAAGCAGAGCTGTATGCACAACTGTACTCCATTCTGTGTTTTATTTTTCAACGGTACCTCGACTTCTTGACCTTAAACCTTATAAAAATCGACCTAAACAAATTGAAATAAACTTAGTCTAAAAAAGTAAATATTACTTTCATTCCTAAAATTTTTTTATTTGAATGTCAACAAATTATTAAGTATAACAAAGTATTATTATTATAATATATCATTTCAATACAAAATGACATCCATGTTATAAAAATACTTTTCTATATTTACATTTATGATATAAAAAGTTAGTTTTATTGAAAAAAAATTGAAATATTCAAAAAATTATAGCTTAGTAAAATGCCGGAATATTTATAGCCAAAAACAAAATTAAATCATGATATTATCCCATTTTTTGAAACTAAATGGGATTAACTATTATTATTAAATAATAATAATACTTATACATTAAATAGCTAATAATCTAAATGGTTAAAATTTTAAATACTAAATCATTAATTTTAAAACTTCTAATATTAAATAGATAATATTCAAATTCTAAAGCAAAATATATGCATAATATTAAATTATCAGATTATCAGTTTATATTATTCTAAATCGAACGCAAAATATATGCAATTGTATGCAAATGAATTCCAAACGTAATATTAACGAATTTTCAAATTGACCAAAAAAGGCATTTTTCGTTAGATTATTAAAAGGTTGAAATTGAGAGTTTTCCTTTTAATTTTTGGAATTTTAATTTTATCATCTATTACCTAAACATGCTTATTAATATTAGCTGAAATAATGTTTAATTAAAATTTTCTTATTGATGGTACAGATACATTATATTTCTTGAATCAAAGCTTTCTGTAATCAAATCCAACTTTTAAAAAGCTAATTTAAGGCTAACTAATTTTTCAAGTAACTATAAAAATATACTTTCATATTCAAGGCTAATAAGTTTTAAAAATGCTATGTAAATCTGAACAATGATGTCAATAACAAATTGGGTGAGCTAATATAATAATAATAATAATAATAATAATTAATAATTGTTAATATTACTTAAATTTTCATTGATTTCAGAATTATCTGTTTCACATTCAAGATTCTTATTTGAAATTACTAACTTTCAACAAAACTTGCAATTAATTTTCGTACAAACTTGTCTTCCTTACAAATCTTCCTATGTAAATCAAAACCGCTTCCTAACTTATATTTATTTCGGCATGATCCCACGAATTAAATGTTTCATATAAAATATCTAGAATATTAGATTGTTCAGAGGATTTATCCTATTTAAAAAAAAACTAAAATTTTAATTTTAATTTACATTTTCTTTCTGAGTACAGTTGCATTCAACTAATTATTTTTTATTTAACCTTCTGGTTAAAAAAAAAAAAAACTTGCTGAACGGAAAAATTGTAATTATCCCTGCTATCTATCGATATTGTCCCCACCGAGTCTCTAATGAATTTGTTTGAAATTTTACTAACAAAATATATAAAAACATAACAAAAAAAATTATATAATTTTTAAAATTTTCAAACATAAGTTGCATTATATGTTTCAAAAATACAATTTATTAATAAATCTGTAGTAAAAAGAACTGTAAAATGAGTGTATTTAGTAAGCAACCATTTGTACCAGAAAGCCACGATTATTTTCGTTCCGACAATTTTAAAGAATTTACATTTACCCATGAAAGCAAACCTTTAAATTTTTTTCAAAAACAACAAATTTTTATCACTAATATTTTCTATCGTTTTGCAGAAGTCCTCGATTTCAAACCTATTTGTGGAATTTTAGCATTAATTATTTTTTACCACTTTAATTTATAAAATCAATAATTACTGCTGTATTATAATTTTTCTCACTTTGTTCACTCTTTAAAAGCAGTTATATTCTTGTTTCATGAAACAGATTTATAGTAAATAAAATATTTTGTTCCTCAAATGAAGATGGATGAAAAAATTTTTGTGATAACTCAGGTACAATTTTTACAACTAATACTTTCTCAGATCCATAAATTATTTCCATTTGGTAAATAAATATTTCTTTTTATTAAGTACACAGATGAAATAATTTTTTGTCCTGGAAGAATTGGGTTTTGAACGCATAAATTACCATTGCACATTTTAGTAAACTTATTTCGATTTATTCTATTGTTGTCCGATATTCAGCACAAACAGCGAAACTGAGTTCTATTAGAAGGTTTAAAACTCTTAAGATTATACAAGGGCTATTTTTTTTTACTGAAATTTATGTAATTATATCTTTATGTGGACAAAACATTGATGGTAACATAAAAGTTTAAATAGTGGTAGCTTCAAACAAAATTATTGGACATATCAGTAATCAGATCAGATATACATGAAATTCTTGCATTTATGAAAATTTCATCATGTAAAAAGTAAACATATTTTTTTTTTTTTTTTTTTTCATTTTTTTTAAAGCTATTCAATCTTTTGCTTTAAATATAATGCGATTATCTTTGTCAAGATTACTTTTATTATTAAAAAAAAAAGTTAGATAATTTAAGATAAGCAGGTTACCTTCTACAGGTTTTATAAGCAGGTTACCTTCTACAGGTTTTATAAGCAGGTTACCTTCTGTTTCTTTTTAAAAATCTTCGTGTTTTGTAGTGCTTTTTGCCTTTTCATCCTAGCTCCCAAGCTATTATCTAATGTTGTTGTACCATGTCATTCAGTCATAATCAAATTTTCGTTTAGTTTAAATGAAATATGAATCAGTAAAACTTGACCACTACAAAGATTTATGTTGTAAAAAAAAAAACAGAATGTTCCTACTCTAGAAAGAGTCGCTCTTCAATTAACTTTGAAGCAATAAACAATGCGCCAGGCTTAAAAGAAATTAAAGTACTAAGAAATATCACAAAGAAATAATTTTAAGAAACAACAAAGAAATAATTTTATAAGCTCAAATATTGATATAATACTGAAGGAATATTAGTGAACAAATAAAAGTACAAAACACAAAATATTTATGATATTCAAATTTAAATAATGCCGCATAACACAAACGCACAAAGTAACTGAACTACAACAAAGCCCACAGAAAAGTATGGCCGACAGGATCAAACTAGTGATGTCACGAAATAATTTTTATAGTATGCTTCAGGCCTGGTAGTAGTTTGACTCATCTTGCTAGTCCCGCTTTGATCTGGTTGAAGATCAACAGATTAAGAAATATCTTCAAAGAACTTTGTTCCTGGCTTTTCTTCAGGATATTTTTAAACACAATATTGTTTGATCATTTCAAATTATGTTATTACGATTTATTTCAGCTTTGTTAAGGCGGTACTCCTCCATAAAGGTTTTGAAATCCATCCATTTTTCAACGATATTGACGCAAGCGAATTGCTTTTCAAACAAAATTATTCGCGTTCAAATAGGATGTACATCAAGTTGGATTATAATCCAACTCTTCAAATCCTTTCTTTTCGACTATAAAAATGATGAATATGTATTATGCTATGCTGGAAAGAGCTTTTATTGTTTTGTAGAGATTCCGTTTCTTTTAATTACAGTTACAGGTAATTTAGTTGACAGGTTCAATGGAAAATATTTTTTTTTAAAATATTAACAGTTCATTGTTTTAAAGTAGCTGTCGATAGTTGATAAAGACCCTCGGACTTTTAATTAAAATTGTCTTAAAAATTGTTGTCAATTTTTCCTATTTCTTAGAAGAAAAGCTTATCTATTTTGAATTTTCTAAAACATTATTCATTATTCACTTTGGTGAAATTTGACATTTAAGTAAAAGTTTAATTTTTTGGACAAAAATTAAACAATTTAATATCTATTAGTTAAAAAAAAATTTAATTTCTAATAATGAACTAGTGTAACTCAGTAAAGATAAATAACGCAAAAAATAAAATTGGTCATATTCTGAAATTGAATATGGTCAAAAAGCTCATATTCTGAATATTACAGTGTGTTATTACTGCATTAGTCTTTGGAACAGCATAAATGTAGTAGATTCAGTATTATCTGAGGCTGACAATGTAATTTACATTACATGCGCATTGTGCCACTACAATTTGGAACGAACACCTCAGGAACCTAAAATCTTCAAATTTTTGCGTACTCTTAAGAAGAAAATAATCGAAAGTTATACCCCATATGATTATATATTTAAAAATAAAATCATCAACAACTTCAAAAATATGAATCGAATTATGGATTGCTCTCTCTTAGACTTAAAGAGGATGAAACTGCATTATGCTATGTTAGAAAGAGTATTTATTGCTTTTGCAGAGATTCCGTTCCGTTTCTTATATATATTAAAATTTAAATACAAATTTACATTTTTAGCTTGAATTTGATGTGAGTAACGGGATTGCATTTGTTTAGTAATATCGGACAAATTTCCCTAGATATTATTGAAACCAGATACATTTACCAATGAGAGAACCTTCCTGTGATGCACGATCATACACTCCCAAGTGACAGTGATCCTATATCTTCGGCGTACTGCCAAGTATCTCTTTGTGTACACCTTGAGGTATGCGTACCTCACTTTGGAAACTACTGCTCCAGAGAAAGTCTTCCCGAGCGACTTCTCCAACCCAATAAAACGATTTTCCAACTGACAGATTTATAGATCCCATCCCTGGCAAAGACACACAAGTTTTCAATTCGAATTCATCTAGTCGGGAAGCTCACCTTGTTCAGCAATTATTCACTCTATGCACAAAGTCATTCCAAACATGTATATTGTACAAAGCTCTGCTATTCTTATATTACTAGCAAATACGATCAGATATTGTCCAGTTACAGAAAATTATAAATTTTAATTTTGGTAAATTTTATTAAAAAAAAAATATTTGCGTATAATTAAAAGTATGAGATTTTAATTCGCTTGAAATAATCGAACAATTTTTTTCACCTTGAATCTGTTAGCATTTATTTTTAAGAAAATTGGATTAATTTGGAAAATAAATTGAAATCTAACATTTTTAATTCCTACCTTTTTTCAATTCCTTCTATTAGCTCACACTCTCCCTATATATATCTTGTTCAAATTTTCAATCGTTCATAAAATGCTTTTTATTCATCCACTCAAGTTCAAATATATTTTTTTAACTTGTGGATGACACTTGATGTTAATACAGTTTTTTCAAATATTAATTCAGTAATTAAATTTAATTAATTAATTTTAGTTTTTTTTAGATTTAAGTTGCATCTATCTACCAATAGATGGCACTAAATAAACTTAAAAAAATGAATGAAAATATTTGTAAAGGAATTTCTGCAATATAGTAAAAAAAAAAGTAGGAATTGACTTAAAAATTTTTTTTATACTACTTGTTTTATACTAACTTAACTAATGACACCATCAGTTTTCAAAGGTTTGATCTCCCTTGTGGCATAATATCTGAAGCAATAAAAATAATTTTTATTTAATTAATCAATAAAAGTTTTTTAAAATTTTTGACAACGAATTTTTGAAACATAATAATTCTGAGGGAAAAAAATTGAACTTTTAAGTGAAAATGAAATTTTTATATTGGATTCATTGATTATTACGAAATAAACTTAACTATGACATTTAATGCAAAGATAAAAAATAATTTGTTTCGAGTTGAGGAAAGCTTGCAATGTTTCCTTTTTTTTTTGAGGGGAGCTCAAAGATAAAAATCCGTGCTAATGAGAGAGCCGGCGAAACATTTGTAAACTTTCCCTTCCCCCGCAAAGTCACCAAAATTGGATTGCTTTGCCGGGGATGTAGCGGTGTCATTTCGGAATGCAACTTTTATCTCCACTCCCGGTTGCATATTCCCCTCATCATGACAGCAGATTTGGCGGCGAGATGCCCGCTTTATGGGTCGTTGGGGCGGCCATCTAACGACCGCCGACCAATGTAACGATGTCGCTATGAATAACGCACTCAGGTAAAAAGTCACGTAACCAGGTGGGCCGTTACAGTGACAGAAAATCGCCTCTTGCTCCTTTTCGGGTGGGGATTATCTCTTGCATTCGTTTTGGACCCCTTTCGTTCTGGCTCCAGGGTTTGGTGGTGGTATTTCCATCCAATGTTACTTTCAATAGTATTATCGAATTTGATAATTATCATCGATTAAGAATGTAAACGAGAACTAATGTAAACGATGTGCATACTTATTTTCTATTTTAATGGGAGAAAAGGAAGCTGTTATTTGAATTTTAATATTAAAACCCGCCCATCCAGAAATATTTTTGTCATCTTTAATAATGATGAATTTTGAATCAATCAAACCAATACATCCGAAACCTAAAAGAGATTATTAATTTTAATATTAAAATTAAAATGACAGCATCATTTTTTCCTATTAAAATGGAAAGTAAATATGGACATCATTTACATTTGACAACGACTTTTCCAAGATTATCCCTTTTAATATTAAAATTAAAAGGACAGCCTCATTTTCTCCCATTAAAATGAAACATAAGTATGGACAACGTTTAAATTCGACAACATTGCTTACAAGATTATTTCTTTTAATATTAAAATTAAAAAGACATGTTCCATTTTAATGGGAGAAAATGATACTAAGTATGGACAACGTTTAAATTCGACAACATTGCTTACAAGATTATTTCTTTTAATATTAAAATTAAAAAGACAGCATCATCTTCTCCCATTAAAATGGAGCATAAGTATGGACATCGTTTACATTCGACAACAATTTTTATAAGATTATCTCTTGCATTCATTTAGGACCCCTTTCGTTCTAGCTCCAGAGTTGGTGGTGATATTTCCAGGGAATGTATTATCGAACACAATAATAATTGTCATAGATTAAGAAGGAAAACAAGAACGAATGTAAATGATATTCATACTTATTTTTTATGTTAATGGGAGAAAAGGATGCTATCATCTTAATTTTAATATTAAAAACCTCGCATTTAGAAATCTTAATAATGATGATTTTTGAGTCAATGATACACATCAGAAAACTCAAAAAGATTATTAGTTTTATTAGTGTTAATATTAATATTTTAAGGACAGCATCATCTTCTCTCATTAAAATGGAAAATAAGTATGGACATCGTTTACATTCGACAACGATTTTTGCAAGATTATCTTTTGCATTCATTTAGGACCCCTTTTGTTCTACCTCCAGAGTTGGTGGGGATATTTCCAGGAAATGTTACATTCAGTAGTATTACCGAATTTGATAATAATTGTCATTGGTTAAGAAGATAAACCATAACGAATGTAAACGATGTGCATGCTTATTTTCTATTTTAATGGGAGAAAAGGATGCTGTCAATTTAATTTATTAAAAATTTCGCATTTAGAAATTTTTTTTTGTCATTGTTAATAATGACGAATTTTGAATCAAAGATACACATCAGAAATATCAAAAAGAAATATTTTATGTTTTATAAGTTTTAATATTAAAATAAAATGACAGCATCATTTTCTCCCATTAAAATAGAAAATAAGTATGGACATCGTTTACTTTATTACCGTTACAAGATTATTATTTCTTGCATTCATCTTGGACCCCTTTCGTTCTAGCTCCACGGTTGGTGATGGTATTTTCAGGGAATGTTACTTCAATGGCATTATCGAATTTAATAATAATTGTCATTGATTAAGAAGGTAAATGAGAATGAATGTATACGATGTGCATACTTATTTTCTATTTTAATGAGAAAAAAAGAATGCTCTTATTTTAATTTTAATATTAAAATCATCGCATTTAGAAATCGCTTTTTTTGTCATCGTTAATAATGATGAATTTTGAGTCAAAGATACACACCCGAAATCTTAAAAAAGATTATTAATTCTATTAGTTTTAATATTAAACTTTTAAGGACAAAAAATGATAGCATCATTTTCTTCCATTAAAATGGAAAATAAGTATGGACATCGTTTACATTCGACAACGATTTTTACAAGATTATCTCTTGCATTCATTTTGGACCCTTTTCGTTCTAGCTCCAGCTTTGGTGATGGTATTTCCAGGAAATGTTTTATCGAACACAATAATTGTCATTGATTAAGAATGTAAATTATGTGCATAATTATTTTCTATTTTAATGGGAGAAAAGGACGCTGTCAATTTAATTTATTAAAACCCTCGCATTTAAAAATCTTTTTTTGTCATCGTTAATAATGATGAATTTTGAATCAAAGATGCGCATCAGTAATCTTAAAAAGTTCGACTTTCGAGATGCTAGTTTTATTGGATTTATTAATCCGGAACATATTCAATATTTGTTACAAATAAATCCGTTTGATGAATCCAGTGGATCAATTGAACATTTTTTTTTAAGCAACGTCAAATCGGAACATACAGAATCAGAATTACCAGTTATAAAAAAAACATTACAAAATTTATAATATTGTACTTTTTTTAATAAACTTTCAGTTTTTCCCATGAAAAAAAATGCTATTTCTTCTTTCAAGATGTTCTATTCTTCCTATTTCTACAACCAGAAACCACAACCAATTTTTAATTAAAAAATATATATATGGATGTCACATTTTCATCTCTTTATATTTTAAATTTCTCTAAATTTTTCTCATTATTACTTTCACTAAATTAAAATTTACGCAATTAAAATCATATGTATGAATTAATACAATACTTTCTTTAACATTCAGTGTCTTAAAAATGTATATTTTATTAAATGCGAGTTGTAAAAATAATAAAAATACAAATTGTAAACAAATGCCTATAAGTTATCAACTATTATTTTTAATGTTCTAAAAATACCAACTTTTAATAAAAGACTTATTTCTTTGCAACTGTAGGGTGATTAATTATTTATAAATACCACTATATTTAAGCGACTATATTCTGGAATACGAATAAGGACTTCATCAGACCCTGAATTAATTTATTTCAAGGTCTTTTATTGTCTGATAATAAAACCACTAGCTGTTACTTATTCCTCTGATGTTATTTTGTAGTCTTTGAGTAATATCTGCTTTAAGTGAATAATACATATTTAGCACTGTTAGAGAAATAAATACATTAGTAATCTTTATTTGTTTTAAAAACATAACTATATTTCTGAAAAAAGTCGTAATAAGTAAATCGAAGTAATCTATCGTTTCGTACTGCTTTCGAAAAAAGTCGATATGCACTTAAAAAAATCAATTAAACACAATTTTTAGTCACACAAATTTATATTTGTTACATTTAATCAATATTCCTTTGTAGTAATGAAAAAAATGCAAGTGAACTAATGCTTTATTTGTATTATATTAATAAATATGGCTTGGCGCTGCCAGTAAAAATATTTTATTTTAGTAAATTTAATTAACAAAAATATCAGTTTAACAATGCTAATATTAGACACAAAATTTCATCATTCGAGATGATAGAAATTCTTCAACAATGATATAGCAAAAGATTAAACGCAAAATAAATGGCTATATATCTAATGGCTAAGATATATATGGCTAAAATGGCATATGGCATAATAGGAATATATGTTATGAAAAAAGAAATCTTTTTTAACAAATAAAAATATAGATTTTGAAAAAGAACCCCTAATAAACATAATTTTGATAGATCGAAAAAACATTTTAAAAATTATAATTTTGTTTAAAAAGCAATATAATTTAAAAAGTCCAAAAACAATTTAAATTTAATTAATGGTAATTAAAATAAGTGCAAAAAAAGATCATTTTTATTTCAAAAAGTTCATTTAATCAGTCTTTATTTTGAAATTTGATTATTATAAAATTTAATTTTATTAATATGTGCCCTATATCTTACAATGCAACAACAATTTTCTAATCATTATTGATTATCATTAACATGAATCAATAAGGATATTTCATTATAAGAAATAAGCATTATTTAAAAAATAAATCTATATCAAATTTAAAAATTTTCAATTATTCTAACAAAATTATAAAATTATACAGCACAATTGTTCAATTTTTTTTATACGATTTAATTAAAAAACCCTTTTTTATTAATGAGAATTAATACTTAAAACTTTTTTTATAAAGCTACCATTCAATAAAAAATAAATAAGAAAATTAAACTTTCTTTCTATGCGCAAATCGTTTTAGAATCAAAAGATTTCCGATCCCTAACTTAAAATTGAGTACAAAAAAATTAATCCGATTAAGTATTTATAGATGTGCAATTGTATTTGCATTATTCTTCTATGAAATTTTTTGATAGTAAGCTTAATAGATTAATTGAAGATTTGATTATAGTCTATTTCCAAATACATAACTACTTGACTAGTAAAATTCTATTAACATATCCAACTACAATAAGATAGTTTTGTACAAAGAAACAAAATGTTCTTTTTAGTAGAATAATTTATAGGTGATCATATTAAGTAAATTTTAATTTCAATAGCAAATAAATACTTTCACACACACGCATGCGAACGCACGTTTGCATATTCACATAAGGTCATAAAGACATTCAAGAGATACATACTCACATGAGGAAATAAAGACATTCATGAGATACATACTCACATGAGGAAATAAAGACATTCAGAGATACATACTCACATAGAGGAAATAAAGACATTCATGAGATACATACATACTCACAAATAAAGACATTCAGAGATACAATAAAGACATTCATGAGATACATACTCACATGAGGAAATAAAGACATTCATGAGATACATACTCACATGAGGAAATAAAGACATTCATGAGATACATACTCACATGAGGAAATAAAGACATTCATGAGATACATACTCACATGAGGAAATAAAGACATTCATGAGATACATACTCACATGAGGAAATAAAGACATTCATGAGGTACATACCAGCATGAATGTGCACTTATATATCGATGCATAGCCGAAGATTTGATAGATATTCCTAGTGAATAAAATTCAAGTATCATACTTGGCAGATTATATACGAAAATAAAGAATATTAAAAGAAAGGTACCACTTTCCGCCACTTTTCCCAGAAACAACAACAATAACAACAAAAAAAAAAAAGGAAAAGAAATGTGAACTAGTCAAGAACTTCAAAAAATCTTTTAAAAGCATATCAGATCAAAGTCGAGATCTAACATTATTGTACTTCTTTCGAAGAAAGTCGACATAATTTAAAAAAGTCAATTAAACACAAAGTCACACGAAGTTATATGTAATATTTAATCAATTTTTCCTTCATAGGAATGTAAACAATACCAATAAACTGATGCCTTATTTGCATTGTATTAATAGAAATGACTTGACGTTAGCCGTAAAAGAAATTAAAAATACTTTACTTTGGCATTAAAAATACTTTACTTAAAAATACTTTTTTTTTTTACTTAAAATTTTTTTACTTTTTTGTTAATTATACTTAACTTTTAATTAACAAAAATATCATTGAACGGTGCTAATATTAGACTTAAATTTTCATCATTCGAGATAATAGAAATTCTAATATAAATCCTTCAATAATAGTATAGCAGAAAATTAAATACAAAATAACTGCACGGACTATCAAAATGGAGGAGTTCTTGAAAAATGTCTGAAATTAAAGGAAATCGAATACACAATAGTCCAAGATTTAGATGAAAACGCCTTTTTTTAATCCTTTTGTTAAAGCGCCATCATAATAGATTTCTTAGTAATAGAAATACAACGTAGAAAACCATTAAGCGAGTCATTTCGTCTTCGGTGTAAATTGCTTGATTTTAATCCATAATGTGAAAAATCTATATTATTTCTAAATAATAAAGAGTTCAAATAAATTTTAAATTAAAAATATCTGTATAAAATATCATCAAAAATTGCAATTGAAGTTTTGAATTTAAAAAAAAAGTATTTCTTGTATTCTTTTTTCTACTTCACCACAGTTGTTATCAAAAGATTGCTAAAAATGGAAACCCACAAATATTTAATTTATTATGTTATTGGCAAACAACGAGATATTTGAATGTATAAATTTAAAAAAAAAATTAAAATGTAACACGTTTTTAATTTGTTTAAGCTAAAATTTTTTAAATTTGAAAAATAAAAAAATAAAGATAATTTCCCTCGTATTGCTATGAAATTTTTTGTAGCTCTGTCTGGTTGTAGGTCTCTGATAAAAAAGAAATACGGACAGTTTTTAATAGTATAACTTTAATATTAAAAAATAATAAAAACAGGCGAATTTCTAACTATTTGACTCTTAGAATACTTTATTTTATTTTCTCTCTAATTTGCTATCAATAATCATAATTATATTTGATTAAATGTGATTCAAATACTTTTGTGATTTTTACTATTTACTGGATAAAAAAGTATGAATGAATTCATAGAAAAAATTTTGACTTTTGTTTTTATAAAACTTTTCAGTTATGAGCTATTAAAATGAATTTTTTTTACATTTAATTATTTAATATATATTTTATGTGAATATTAAGCATTTACTTACGAAAGCAGACCATTATTAATTTAATAGTTCCGTAGCAAAATTGTATCATGAAAAAATTAGCTTTTATGTAATTAACACAATAAAAGTTTTTTTTATTGTTTTTAAATACGAAGGTTTGGTTTGTCGCTTTGAGGTCATATTTTGCACACTTTAGGCTAATTAGGCCGGGACCTACAGTAACAGGGATTCCGAACCACTAACAAACATTCGTGCTACCGCCGGTATTAGAACATGAAGTCTAGAGCGCTAGTTGATTGGCCATCAGGCCTCTTTAAATACTCAGGAGATAAGAATAATACACAGTCCAGTCACATTAATGTGACCACCTGTCCAAATCCAGAATATTTTTTTTCTTTCTAATGCAGCTGGCAAACACTTAGACAGCTTGGTCTTGGATGCCTTAAGGCAAGCGCTGCACAGGCGTTACTCACTTTGCATTACCCAGGGGGCGCGTGTAACTTGAAGATAAGCCATGGACGCGGAGTAACAATGCCCCCGCAACGCTCTACAATCCTGTTAGAGCGGGACCTACGGTTTAAAGTGGATTCCGAACCACTACAAACGTCCATGGCACCGCCGGGACTCGAACCCGAAACTTGTGGTACCGAGCGCCAGAGCGCTAGCCACTCGACCATTCAGGCCCAGAATATACACTCTTGTATATTCTGGCTTTAAGTGGAGTATGGAATGTGGTATTAAGTGGTATTTAAGTAGTATTAAGTGGAATTCCTTATATACACTCCACTGCAATGTGCTGCCACCTGCCTTTTGTGATTGATTACTTCACGTTGACGTCGAAAGTGGATGGTGGTCACATTAATGTGCCTGGACTGTGTATATTATATATAATCAAAGTTTGTGTGTGTTCTTTTTATGCACGGCCATAATTTACATCCAAATTTCTCCAAAATTGTCAGGGATTTACTATTACAATGCTTAGATTAACAGAAAAAAAAATAGTGTAAAAAATTTTGACTTATTGATTTTTTTTTCTTATCAATATTCGTTAGAAAATTACCCAATTATGTTTTACTGTTTAGGTTAATTATTTCTTATGATTGACGTTATTTATGTTGTTCTACTATTCATACACATGCCACCGTAAAATAAATAAAACATACTAACCGAAATTAAAAAACATCTAAAAATTTATTTATAAGCAAGAAAAAAATTTTCATTGTGATTTTACCATTAAAAATGTCCTGGTAAAATCGCAGTTTAAGGAACAGAGAAATTTAATTGCTGTCGGCAAACGGAAAATAAGGTGTTTTTGGTTGGCAGTAAAGGAAACACACAGTTAGGTTTCCCCTTTCCCTCATGTTAATAAGCCTTCTTAGCTTTCGAAATTTATCCGTTTGCATTCGAAGTTTTTTTCATTCGTATTGCCAGTAACTCGAAGCGATTTTAGTGAAGAGATCATATTCACATATAAGTTTGATATACGCATTAAAAGAAACACATTATTTATATTGTTATTTGCATGGTCTCCGTAGCGGAGCCCTCGAGCTCGAAGACAAATTTTAAATGGCTCCGCTCCGGAGCCCTCGAGTGCAAAGGGGTGAATTTAGGAAGGGATGAATAGCCATAGGGGGGAATTTAGGGAGGGGGAGATATAGTATTATTAATTTAATAGTTACACAGCAAAATTGTACTTTGAAAAAAATATTTTTTATTTATTTAAGAGATTAATAAGAATTTGTTTATGGTTTTTAAATAAGCAGCAGATAAAAAAACTGAGGCAATTGAAAAAAAAAAAAAAAAAAAAAAAAGAGTGAAGAACGTTTCGTTGGTCTTCACACTAATTTTTATTGTTAAATTTGCAATGCCGCCTAAGAAAAGAAACTATTCCATCAGATGCCAGAGCTGAAGAAAGCGAAGATACTGCCTTGAACATGTCGTGCAACGTCAGGTTATGTGTGCTAATATTTATATAACCCTAAAAATGTCATAATTTACCAATAGAACATATTAATCAGTTACTGACATCTTACTTGTCGTTGTATACAATTATTATTAGTGCTTACTTGTTAAACGTCAATTTAAAAATTTCTTTAAAAAAATTGGCAGCAACATTTAAATAAAACTACAATCGATGCCGTTTCTCCCGTTAGATATATTAGAATCAAGTATTTTTATTATCATTATTCTTTTTGGTCACTTTGATTTTTTACGTCAAAATAATGTATAAGGTTAAGAATTTAACTGAAAAATCACAGTTTTTATTGAAACAACACTTGAGAAAGACAAGAATTTTCTATACATTTTCAAATAATTGCGATTTTGATTATTTTTACACCCTTAATACTTCTTTTTTTTGATTTTAACTGTTAAAATTAACAGCAACTTGAATAAAAAAACATTTTTTTTTTGTAGATTTACAGAAAAATATGGGGCCTGATGGGCGAGTGACTACCGCTCTATATTTAGCGATACTCTTATATAGAGTATCTTTTCATACTAATTGATATTGAAAATGTTTATTTTTCCATTAATTACATTAACTGATTACAATTAATCAGTTATTACAATTAACTGATTAATTTTTGATTACGAGCAAATATTACTTTTGTTTTGTTTCCTATAGAAGATTTTTATTTTTTAACAAAAACTGAAATGTAAAATAGTAAATTATTTTAAAACAATCACTATTTATAAAAGCAGAAAAGAGATATAAGAAATTTGATTCTCTTCAGGTTAATTGAAAATGTCTTTTAAATGTAGTGCTATAATGTTCAGAGACAATTATGATAATTCACCTATAAGCTTTTCAAAAAGCTTGTCAATTCTCGATGAGTTTTCAGTTTCCTCATTTTTTTTTCTCATTAGATAATTTGCATTTCCAGAAATTGAAAATGAAGGCCAAAAGTGGATACATGTCATCCCGAAGAAGAACTTAGACTTTATACTTCTTCATTATTACATTTAATATATTCTAAATGCAGGGATGGGAAAACTATAGCCCGCTGGAAGATTATATCTGGCCCGCGGATAGAATTTTAATTTACCAGTCCGAGGCAAATTAAATGAAATATATATTATATATCTATCTCCTTTTCTATTTTGATTACATTTTTTTTCTTCCTTTTTTTCCAAAGGACTGGTGATCTTTTTACTTTCTCTATTTTTGTTCTACAAAACATAAATCGACTTTTAAACCAAAACTTAATCTGTTTGCTGGGCAGCTAGCTAAGAACGACTTGTCTCATTTTCCGAGGTTAAATTCAATGCCCTCAGTAAATGAAGAGAAGCTTAAAAATTATGAAGATGACTCGAAAAAACTGGATTTTGAGTTCGAACACAGATTTCAAGATTTCACTGCCATTCAAACAGAATTGGATATTTTTACCATGCCTTTCCACGTAAATTGTGAAGCAGTGAGGTCAGATTTGCAGGTTGAATTAATTGAATTCCAATCTAAAATCATCTCATGCAGTTGTTTCTAAATATGCCAAAGTTAGAGTTTTACAAATCATTATCGAAAGTAAGTTTCCCAAATTTAATATCTCACTTCCTGAAAATCAGCGCTATGTTTGCTTCATATTATATATGTGAACAAATGTTTTCAACTATGAACTTTAGAAAGGTTTATTTCAGAAGTAAACTGACAGATGAGCATTTATAGCCTCGTTCCTTAGAATCAGTACATCTCATTTAGAACCTCAATATAAGGAACTTTTAAAAATGAAATCGCCATTTCATTCATCTCATTAACATATTTAAATTGTATATTGTTTTTAAAATTTTAGAAAAATTTATCTTGGCCCGCCAAACTTTTTTTTTCGATTTTTGGCCCGTAACCGAAAAAGTTTGCCCATCCCTGTTCCAATGCTTTTCAATTTGTTTGAAGGTCGAGCAATTTTATTTTTCCGCGTCCAAATACAACAGCCAATTTTTCTTCAAAACCTTTCGTTTGTCCTTAAAAATAATTAGATGATAAACATTTTCTTCATTATGCAAGACAAAAAAATTTTATTTAAAAGAAAAACAGCGTTTTGTTCATTTGACGGAAAAAATTTATTCGGATGGAGCTTTAGATTATAAGGCAGGAAATATTATTGGGAATGATTTTAATGAAAGCTGGCTGCGTTCAATTGATTTTGTCCCTGTGATTCATATTATTATGTCCTCATATAGAAATGTTATATTTGTTGTACAAACTAACCATATTAATGAAGAAATGTTCCATCAAATCTTAAAATAGGTAATCTGTGGACTGGTGGAATAGGGTCCAAAGAATTTGTAGTTGTTACTGTTAATCACTCAATTATTAGTAAGGTTATGACTTGCTTTTCCTCTAAAGCAGGGATGGGCAAACTTTTTCTGTTGCGGGCCAAAAATCGAAAAAAAAAAAAAAAAAAAAAGTTTGGCGGGCCAAGATAAATTTTTCGAAAATTTTAAAAACGATATACGAGTAGTACAATTTAAATATGTTAAGGAGATGAATGAAATTGCGATTTCATTTTTAAGAGTACCTCATATTGAGGTTCGAAGTGAGGTGTACTGATTTTAAGGAATGAGGCTAAATGCTCATCCGTCAGTCTACTTCTGAAATAATTCTTTCTAAGGTCCATAGTTGGAAACACTTGCTCACATACATAAGATGAAGCAAACATAGCACTGATTTTCTGGGCGTGAGATTTTAAATTTGAGAAACTTACTTTCGATAATGATTTGTAGAACTCTAACTTTGCATATTTGGGAACAACTGCTTGAGATGATTGTTAGATTGTAACTCAATTAATTTTCTCTGCAAATCTGACCTCACTGCTTCACAATTTACGTTGAAAGGCATGGTAAAAATATCCAAATAGTGAAAGAAAAATATCATCAGTCTTTAAAAAAAAAAAAAAAAAAAAAGAAAAAAAATAATATTTCATCAAAATAGAAAGGGAGATGGTGATATAATATATATATATTTCTTTTAATTAGCTTCGAATAAGCAAACTAAAATCCTATCCGCGGGCCAGATAGAGCTTTCCGGAGGGCCGGGGTTGGCCCGTGGGCCGTAGTTTGCCCATCCCAGCTCTAAAGCAATTATTTTTGTCTTTCCTCATCATGTGTAACCATTAGATGCTTCTAAAAATTTTAAAAGCACACCACTTTTCTTCTCATTGATTCTGTTCACTTAAAAAAAATATTCAAAATAATTGGCTAAACCAAAAGAACATAGACCAAGCATTGTTTTTCATTTTTTTAAATAATATAGACTTCGATTTGGTTTGTAGCTCTACGGTCATTTTGTGCACACTTTGGGCTAATTAGACCGAGACCTATAGTTTAACATAGATTCCTAACCACTCACAAACACCCAAGCCACCGCCAGGTTTCGAACCTGTGGTACCAAAGGCCAAAGCGCTAGCCATAAATAATATAGAAGATAATACGACTGAAAAAAAAAATCAAATTGTGGATCATTTTTAAATTAATAAAGCTGTATGAAATTGAATCCAATAATCTTTGAAAGACAAAATTTCAATTTGGCACTTTAAAAATTTAACAATAGCATTGGAAGTTTTTCAATTTCATCATTTTTTAAAATGATTTTCAGAGAAAAAATGCAAAGGATCTTTTACCAATTATTTCATAATACCTCGTGGCTCAGTGGCAACGTGCTCAGCTAGCCTACAGGAGGGCTGAGGTTTGAATCCGGTGGTGTTATGATTGCAGTCACTTCTTTTACAAGCAATGAGACTCTATGTCTATTGTGATATGTCTTGCATTGATAGTCTGACAACTTGTTGGAAATTTTCTCTCATACAGCATACAATTACGTCTAAAAGTCCTCACGGAAGTTATTGTCCTCAATTAGAGATTTGAATTTGTAAAAACAATATATATATATATATTGTTCAAAAAAAATTTTAAATTCATATCTCTAAATGCCCAAATTAATTATATATATTTTTAAAAAATCTCTGTATAACATGTCGTTGTTGTTGTTTCATATCGAACTTAGTCTAAATGTTGCTGTCGACCAATTGGGATAGAAACTGATCCGTGCTCTCATGGAAAGGGGGAAGACGGGGCAGCTTCTGTTGTGATGGAGTGTCCGTAGGTAGAAGTCTGACTTGATTCCGTGTCGCTGAAGAAGGAGGGCAGTGCCTTCCGCGATGACTTTTACCTAGGTACCCTTAAAGAGAACTATCCCTCATTTGCGTATCGTATGGGACAGGAATGGCAAACTACGGCCCGCCGGAAGGCTCTATCCAGCCCGCGGATAAAATTTTAATTTGTCGGTCAGAGGCAAATTAAAAGGAATATATATTTATATATTATATATAAATCTCATTTCCTACTTTGATTAAATATTTTTTTCTTCCTTTTTTTCAAAGGACTGATGATCATTTTACTTTCTCTACTTTTGTCTACAAAACATAAATCGACGGAAATAGCAAGCATGGGCAGCTTTCTATCGGTTAAATGTTTAAAAGCGGAAGTTCTTTGTTAGTTATAGCTGTAGATTGGCGCCAACAAGTTAGAATTTTACAAATCATTATCGAAAGTAAGTTTTCCAAATTTAATATCTCACGCCCAGAAAATTAGTGCTATGTTTGCTTCATCTTATATGTGTGAACAAATGTTTTCAACTATGAACCTTAGAAAGAATTATTTCAGAAGTAGACTGACAGATGAGCATTTAGCCTCATTCCTTAGAATCACTACATCTAATTTCATTCATCTCATTAACATATTTAATTGTAATACTTGTGTATTGTTTTTAAAATTTTCGAAAAATTTATCTTGGTCCGCCAAACTTTTTTTATCTCAATTTTCGGCCCGCGACCGAAAGAGTTTATCCATCCCTGGTATGGGAGAAAACCCGGAAAACTCAAACGAGGTAGTCCGGCTAACAAGGCAAGGTACTGAACATCCCAAACGCCATTGAATCTCCGTCTATCGCTTTTTGAAACAGTGTCTAAAACAAAGCAGTAGCGAATGGAACCTCAGTCCTAATGCTCACCAGCGGTACATATTGCCACTGAGCCACGAGTCGGGCATCTGTAACATAAATTTAACTAATAGTTTAAATACCTAAAGTAGCTGGCTTTATTAAGCTGGCTATAAAATTTTTATCAAAAAAAATTAATATTTTGATTCATAGTAAAATCGTTTCAAAGAAAAATAAAAATATTTAAAAAGTGCCCTTGCTAATCCCTGGATTTGCACACAAATTGATATCTTTTATTAAAAAAAAACTTTGTATTAATATTTTTAATTTGTATGATCAACAAATTATATTTAAATGCTCTTTTATTTGTCTTGAATGGCAATTTTTTTCCATAAAAAATTGTGCGAAGAAAACTGTATATGGCCTGTTCTCTAATGCCGCACGCACGGAGGAGGGGAGAGGTGCCCGCATGTAACTTGAAGATAAGCCACGGACGCGGAGTAACAATGCCCCTGCAAAGCTGTACGATCCTATTAGACCGGAACCTATGGTTTAAAGTGGATTACGAACCACTACAAACATCCATGGCACAGCCGGGACTCGAACCCGAAATCTGTGGTACCGAGCACCAGAGAAAGCTAAAATGTTATTTATCTTTTTCGTTATATTACGAGAATCGCAACGATTTTTTCTTTTGTTCTGCCACAAGTGTCACAATGCTTTGTTTTATTTTCGCTTTGCAAGTATCATAATATTTGTTTCTTTTTTTCTATTTTATGTTTTGTTACATGAAAGCAAAATATTAATTGGCATGAAATTTAATTCGAATGATGAACATCTTTTGATATCTCGAAATATGATCATCGTCAAGCTAAACCATGCAACATTATCAAGATAAACAATGCACATTATCTAGTCTTAATGGATTAAAAAAAAAAAGAAAAGTTACCTTGTTATTAAAACTAAGGGAAATATTTAAATACTTTAGAATGGAAAAAAGTTTTTTTTTTTTTCTAATGCAGCTGGCTCGGATGCCTTAAGGCAAGCGCTGCACAGACGTTACTCACTTTGCATTACCCAGGGGGCGCGTGTAACTTGAAGATAAGCGGAGTAACAATGCCCCCGCAACGCTCTACGACCCTATTGGACCGGGGCCTACGGTTAAAGGGGATTCCGAATCACTACAAACATCCATGGCACCGCCGGGTCTCGAACCCAAAACCTTGTGGTACCGAGCTCCAGAGCGCTAGCCACTTGGCCATTCAGTCCCTGAATGGAAAAAAGTTTTACAATGAATATTTCTATCCTGGCGAAGGCTTAAGAAGAAGCATGTTTTGTAAATAAATAATTTAATTTTAATAATTATAATTAATTTTTTTATAATTTATATATTTTAACAATTTTTCTTAGCATAAAGCCTTACTATGCATGAATTTAAAGCATAGTAAAAATTATATAAATTTTGTTTTCAGTATTTTGTATGTATTGAATAATGTTTAGTATTTATTATGAAAGAAATATATTTTACTGAAATTTAAAGCCTAACAATTTTTTAGAATTCATTAACATGATCCAAAAATTAGTATAAAAATGAAAAAAAAAAAGGGTTCTGTGAAATCCTACTATTCTAAAATTCAACCACTATAGATTTTTACATTCATACGTTCATATGTAGCAATGAAATGTAAGGGAAAAAAATATAGTATTAAAAACTTTTTCTTATGATAGAACATTGTTTTCAATTGTCTTAATTATTAGAAATATATTAGCATTCCTATTATATTTGAACAGTTAATTGTATGACAATATTAATTGCATTAAATAAAGTAATTAATTGTATTAAATAAGCAAAAATTAATTTGAAAGAATATTATATTTTTAAATCATCTTAATCCTAACATGATTTTTTTTTTTTACAAAGTGACGATACTTTAATTAATTTTATTCGGTAGAATTTAAATTATACTTATTATTTAAACATTATTATTGTGAAAATAAAATTAAAAACAAACATACACATTATATATACATATATTTCGTAAGGTTCTTGTCAATTAAAAAAAGAATAGAATTTGATAATTCTGTTCTTTAAAATGTTATTGTTTTCATAAGTATATAATTTATCTTTAATTTTCCTATTAAAATTCCTTTATTAAATTAAACAGGTAGAATAATTTGTTTCATATAACATTTGCTTAAAGATTTCGTTATTTAAAAAGCTTTTAATTATTAACGTCAAATCGTAGAATTCAGCATTTTGGTTTTGTTACGTGGTGCCATCTGCTGAGTCCAGGAGAATATAAAAGCAAGTCATTCAGTTTTAAATACATAGAAAGAAAGAAATAAAATTTGGAAATATGTTTTTTTTTTAAATTTGTTGCCGTATTAAATTAAAAAATATATAAATTTATATAAAATATAAGAAATTTACAGATTTGAAAAAAAATTGATAGAAAAACTGTGTTATATCCCTTGATAATTTTATAATTTTATTACAAATTAATATTTATGTACTTTGCAAATTAATAAATATAAAGATAAAGGAAATGTATTTTAAATTTAATAACATATAATAATAATTGAATAAAGTATTTTTTCGTCAAATATTTTAAAATAAAGAACTATTTTAAACAGCAAATTGGTTCTTTCATATTTGGATCACCAGACATATAAAATTAAATTTGTCTTCTGCGTTTGTATAAAACTGAATTTAGAATTTGTATTAGAATTATTGCCTTAAAAATTATTTATAATACTCCCATTATATCATATTTTTGAAAGTTAAAAAATTATTATGTAATATTGTAAATAAAATATAGCAGAAAGAATTCTGCAGGTTGAAACAATTCTTGTTATTATAGAAAATAAATGATAAACTTTCATAAATTAAATAAAATAATAAGATAATTTTCTGAAATTGTTTTAAAATAAGGTTATAAAGGGCTTTTTTTTCTACACTTTCAAAACAGTAAAGTGTAGAGAAAAAACAAAAAGTAATATTCGAGAACGTGAATAAATGAATGAAAATCGGCTGAATCAATACACAAGTTGCCCATAAAATTTAGAATTTAATTTAAGAACAAAGCGCATAACACCAATCGTAAAGAATAAAACAAGTAATACAAGTCAATTCCTACTTTTTTTTTTTTTTCACTATATTGCAGAAAGTTGTTTATAAATATTTTTCATTCATTTTTTAAGTTTATCTGGCGCCATCTATTGGTAGATATCTAAAAAAATATAATTAATTAAATTTAATTTTTGAATTAATATTTGAAAAAACTATATTAACATTCAGTGTCATCCACTACAAGTTCAAAAAAAAAAAATGTATTTGAACTAGAGTGGAAGAATAAAAAGTATTTTATTAGCGATTGAAAATTTGAACAAGATATATATAGGGAGAGTGTGAGCTAATAGAAGGAATTGAAAAAACTACATAATTCAAAGCGATTTTCATTTTCATTTTGAATTATAATTTTTAACGAACAATTCTAAATTATTCAATTATATAATTATTAGCTCATGAAATAAATTTTTTTAATTACTTTGGTTAATCTTTTTTAACCAATACAAAACTTTGAAAGTGGCCAAGGACACGAAAAAAAAGTGATGAAAAAGCGAAATCTCCACTCTCGAAAATATTACAGATAATTTTATGAGTAATAGCAACAATAGTGTAAATCGTAAGTGCCTAAATAATAATCCAAGTTCTCCATATTAATTATTGAGAACAATTTTATTATATTAATACAAAATATATTACGTTAAAAAATGTTTGATACAATTTTGAAATAATGACAGTCTGAAAAAAAAGATTGTTTTTATTTTTTAAGCGTTTAAAATGAACTTTCTTGATAAATCTATTCAGAGATTAATAAACTATAAAATTTCTAATCTTTAATTTTCTTTTTTTTTCTCCCCATAAAATTTAAATTGAGAGACATTTTTTCTCTTTTAACGTATCATTTTTTTTTATTATATTCCAAAAACTCATATTAATTTTGAACAATTAAGATGAGTGTTGTTTTTTTTTTTGAAAATATTTGTATGAGATCACATTTCATAATGCACAATATTTCTTTTTTTAAAATTTTTTTTATATCCAAATTAATGTTTTATTGCACACACAAATCATTCACTTTCATATAGATAATATTTTAAGTCAAAAACGCATAAAAATTAATAAGAATGTAAAAAAAATTTGGATATTTGTATAAAAACGTTTTCAAGTTTTTTGAAAAAAAATAATTCTGAATTAAAAACAGGATAAAAAAATGTCACCGAGAATTTAAATAATTTTTAAAGAAAATGGTAAAAATAGAGGGATTCGTAGACAAATTGAAACTGGTATGCTAATAACTCTCCCAGAAACTTTATATAAACAATGAAAAATGCATTTTATTTATTTTTTTTACACATATTTAATTTTGATTTGTGTAGCTAATTTTTTTTTAATTCAGTGATATTTTAATATTACGTATTATATCAGGATAAAGTCCTTTTAAAACATAGACTTAAAAATGAAAAAATTGAATAATCTTAACTGCAGATAGTAGCAAACCTACTAATAAATTAAGTTATTAATCGATATTTAACTGAATATTATTTTTTTCAACTGCAATCAAAATTTCGAAAGTACTAATTTGATTCCCTAGATGGCAGCACGACTATAATTCGCGTGATCAACAATGATGTCATTAAATAGTATAACAAAAACAGGCAATTGACTGGTTGAATGTAGAAATCATTTGAAAAAATTCAAGTTTGGAAGTAAATTTATTCATTTCGATTTAAACGCTGTTTCATTTCAGCTAGTTTTATTCTGGAATGAGATTAAAATTAAATAAAATTTCTCATTTATGAATTGCTAATAAAAATTACCTATTTTATATTTTATTAAAATGTAAAAATATTATTAGGATGAAATCATAATTAGCATAAATGATTTTTTTTATTATTTTAGCAGAATTTTTTTTTCGTTAAGATCATTATTATTTGAGATGCTGTCATAAACAAATACTATGTAAAACAAATAGTATATTAAACAGTATCTATGTTCGTCGTATACATAAGTAAACCACAAACCACATTTAATAAAAACAATCTTACAAATGTAAATAAATTGTTTTTATGAAAAAAAAAAAGCATAAATAAAGTAATATGGCTTCATTTTTAAGATCCCAAGCAATCGCTGTTTTTGAAATTACTGAAAGTAATCCTCTTTAAGATTATAAAAAATGTACTGCAGGATAAGTGCTGTGTTTTTGCCTGTGCATATAAATATATATATATAGTACGAATAATTCATTATTCTAATTTTTAAAGAATTATCTTTATCAAGGTTTTGAATACATTTTAGTTAAAGATTCGTACTTGTAGATGAAAAGAGCTTAGCAAAAATTTTGGTTCCATTCATACAAAGAACTTATGCGATGATGTTTCTTTTTTATGATCTAGTAGGTAAAAAATCCAAATTCAAAATCGAATTTAAAAAAACAACAACAACTAGAGAGTTGTTTAATAATAGTTTTAAAACAATCGTTTTTAATAACAGAGTCATTCATTAAATTCAACTTTATCTTAAAGTAATATTTTTCTTTTTAATAAATAAAATGTTATTAGTTATCACAAAAATAAATTGCTTAATTACAAATAGTAAATTATTCCGTTTAAATAAGCATATTTTCTTAGAATTATATAATTATATTCATCTTAATTATGAAAAATGTTTATTTTAGCAATGACAGTATCTTCTCTTGTTTGTTGGGTGAAGATCTTACTATCATCATTGTATAATTTTTGATGCTTTCGATTCGAATAATATAATAGATAAAACTAAAGTACAAATTTAGATTTTATTGTTAATAGACATTTTTAAAGGTTCACTTGGTTAGGTTATCTATAAAATAAAACTGAATAACTTGAGCACTTAATTCTAAGTAATTACTAAACAGTCAGTAATGTAACTTTCAGGTTTTTTTTTCAAGTCATCTATATTAGGATTAGTTCTTGAAGGTTCTAATAAAATTAGGAGTTTTAGATGCATATCAGTGAATCTTGAACGATATTTTGATTTCATTATATTCTTAATAGAAAAAAATTGTTCACAAACATATGTGGATCCAAACTTGTAACAATATGTGAGAGCCAAATCGTGTAAATTTGGAAAATTGCTTGTTGGTACAAATTTTCAAACTTGAGTATAATTTGGAACATTTGCAGTTGTAAAAGTTCCTTATATTTACTTTTCAGTGTAATATGGGGCTGTAGGGGAATAATTTCGATTTAAGGGCTATTTTTTATTGCCACCTCTCCGCCAAAAAGGTTTTTTTTAAATTGCTGTCTAATAACAGAGAACGTTCATAAGAAGCCTCACCCGTAGTTTACATTTCGTCATTTCTTTTTTAGAACAAGGATTTTTGTCCGGTTAAAGATTTCTTTTTCTTTAATTGATAAATTCAGTTTCAGGATATTTGCTATTGAAATCACTATGCAGTTGTTTGAAATGTGGTACAGGTGAAATTTTTTCGCTAATGTTACACAAATTCCACAAATCAAACAAACAGGCTTGGAAGTACTTTGATGCGTAAACAAAAATTGTTCTTGCCAGACATGAAATTATGAATTGCAATATGCTGTTCATATATATATTTTTTTCGATCTCCAAGGTTTATTCATGGACATAGTGAAAATACAATTTTTAAAACAATAACTCTCGACGTCAAAATCTAAAAAATAGTTTTAAAAAATGAGATTAACATCTTGCTTGGCAATTTAAAAACACTCGACTTTGTTGAATAAAGCCATAAGTTATTTTTCTTTCAATTTCGAAATAGCTTGACGAGCTGAACATTTTTTCAAAAACATTTGCTACCAATGTGGGAACTAAACCACATTCTAAATGTAGAAGGGTTTTAAAACATTACACGTTCTTTAAAGAATTTAAAAGTTATCTTACAAGTTAAAATAGTTTCCAGAAAAACTAATTACTTACTTTTAGATCTAGGTGTAGCAAAAAATTTCCTAATCAAATTATTATTTTTTTTAACATCTTTGCTGCTGCTTCTTTACGTATTACGCATTTTAACGTATTATTAAAACACTAATTTTATAGTAGCACATGCATTAAACAATATATTCATCGTTAAACTAGGTGAATTTTTGGTTTGACTTGATTTGATTTGTGATTTATGGCCGAAGCTGCTGTTTTATCTCAATTTATCAAACTGCTAGTAAAAAAACAGAGATTGTGACGATGATCGAAAAAATATATAAAATACAAAATTCATGATGTAGACTTTCAAATTTGAAGGGTCTGAAGTTGAGTCCGAAATAATATTTTGAAAGAAATGAATTATTGCGTTGTATTTCTGGGGACCAAATGGAAATAAACAAATAAGCAGATTAAATGTGAAGAAGAGATTAATAGATAATATTTATCGACTAGATCACAATGTTGTAAAAGGATAAAAGTGACAAGAAAATTCGAATAAAAGTCGTTATAACAAAGGGAAATGAAGCGAAAGTTGGAATTTTCTGTTATTTACGAGACTTTTTGTAGAAAATTAATCATTGTTAAAGTCTTATCATATGCATCCTCAGACATATCAAACATTAAAAATAAAGATAAAATCTTATATCTGGCAATTATTCAGAACTAAACTATCGTAAGTGGAAAATAATTTCATCGAAACATAGTTCCTCCCTTTGTCGTAAAAATTTATGTTATTGATGAAATTAAAAATCCACTTTGCGAGAACATATTTCATCAAATTGTAAAACTTTATAAAAAATGCCATCTTTCCAAACAGAACCACAGGCAGAAGAAAGTCTAATTTAAGGAAAATAAAATAATGCTTGGCTTTTATAGCTTCGACAATCATGTGATGAAGAATAAAGTCAGAATGATAATAATGGGATTTGTCGGGAACAGAAAAAATAACGAATCGAATACAATCCGTTCAAAAATTAAGGCTGTCGATTGGTAATAGGTAATGGAAGGGCTATTAGTTTGGTTTGGTTTGTCGCTCTACGGTCATCTTCTGCGCACGAGGGCTTAACAGACCGGGACCTTCAGTTTAAAGTGGATTCCGAACCACTACAAACATCCATGGTACCTCCGGGAGTCGAACCCGAAACCTGTGGTACAGAGCGCCAGAGCGCTAGCCACTCGGCCATTCAGGCCCAAAAAAAGAGTTATTATTAGAGGGTTTATATAAATAGAATTTCAAAAGATTTGCTTGTTGAACCGGATCTGTGGTGACCAAATTAGTGTTAGTATGAATAACTGTGTTGCTGATGTGAGGATTATTTCTGTTGTGAATAGTTCTGGTAATTTTTATAAATTTTGATTATAGCCGGTAGAATCACAAATTGAATCCCAATATTTTTTTGAGTTGTAAAATCAAACCGCGAAGTCTGGCAGAAATTTCCTTATATGCGATCCAAACGTAACAGAGAAAGTTGAGAGTACTCTTGGTACAAAAAGTGTCTTTTCTGTTGCATAAATTTATTGCACTGCGATTTCCATTAAAGAAGCGTTGGAAATACTGTAGTTTTTCCTTATTGTGAAAATTCTTATATAGGTAAGAATGTAAAGTAAGAATATTAACTTATTTTACGTGTGACTTACTGTCGTTCCTGAAGAAAAGGAAGAACATTAGGCCACATAATGGTCTGTCCACAAGTTTTTGTGATTATTGTTAAGATGAAAGGATGAGTAAGTGATCACTGTCAAAAGGATCTGTGTGAATGAAGAAAGATAAGTGCAGGCAAATATCAGTACTGGTAATGGAGAGATTAAGAAGATGGAGTGAGTTGGTGAACTAGTGTTTAGAATGTTTAAATTATTATTGACTATCCGATTGATTAAAATGTCGGACCTATTATTAAGGTCGAACCAAGAGGAGTGGGAGGATGAGAATTGAAATCATCAGATTGTTGTTGTTATTGTCGTGTCCCTCATGGAAGGAGGGAAGAGGGGTGCAGCTTCTGTTCTGATGGAGCACTCGTAGGTAGAAGTCTGACTTCTGCTTCGTGACGCTCTTACAGTCATAGGAGACCGGGACCTACGGCTTAAAGTGGATCCCGAACCACTACAAACATCCATGGCCCCGCCGGGACTCGAACCTGAAACCTGTAGCACCGAACGCCAGACACTCGGCCATTCAGGCCCTAATCATCAGTATAAGAAATTTGTTGATAAATTATATCGAGCCAATCGATGGTGAATTGGCCTTTAGAAGAATATAATATTGAATACGGCAAAAATTTATACAGAAGATGAATTGTGATGGACTGTATTTCGTTTTGAGAGTGAAAAAGATGAATAAGACTGGGAACACTGCCAGGTATATGGATATCGACAGCTATTAAAAGCCCTCATCTTTGTGTTTTATAAATTAATTTGCTCTTCTTCGAAGTTTAGTAATGTTTCCGTATAGCTAAAACTTAAACTGAAGAAAAAAAAAATTGAAATAAAAATGATATTTGGTTCGGATATTGTGAACGTTCCATTGTAAAATTTTAAAAGCTATATAGAACATGAAAATAATAGTTTAGAAATTTAGAGAAAATTTAATAAATGGAAAAAATCCTAATTTTTTTATTATTAAGAGGTCTGGAGTGAATTGTTATATTCTATGATAGATAGAGAGAACTGAAGACTGGAGTACCAGCATCCACTAAGTTTGCCACTGTGCAGTCGAAAACTCGAAGCTATACGAAATACCTCGAAGCCCAAATTTTTTTTTGCTTTTTTAACTTTAACTCAACTAAAATTACCTTTAAACTTAAAGGTATATGCAACTCTAATACTGTAAACACAAACACTTCCAAGCGATATGAACTCAAATGTGAATAGCGGCAATTTACCTCACCATCAATCCAGCCAAGCGGCTGTTTCTTGGTTCATAAATCTTTCATTATTTGACTCGAGTTCAGCTTCATTCGATTAATGGTACGGCTAATTCTCAAGACTTCCGCTGAGGATTTAAGATAAATTGAGTCACCCAAATTGAACGCTATGAAACGATTACAGTTTGGACGGCACTTTTAACATTGCGGAAGTTGATACAAATTATTTTATTAAGTAAATAAAGAGTATATTTTGAACTAGCTACACTTAAAGCACGATTAAATTTATTATTTTTAACATTTTAAAACTTGGGCCTGAATGGCCGATGGCTAGCGCTCTGCCGCTCGGTACCACAGGTTTCGGGTTCGCTTTAAACCGTAGGATCGTAGAGCGTTGCGGGGGCATTGTTACTCCGCGTCCGTGGTTTATCTTCAAGTTACACGTGCCCTCTGGGTAAGGCATCCAAGGCCAAACTGTCTAAGTGTTTGCCAGCTGCATTAGAAAGAGAAAAAAAACATTTTAAAACTTTTTTACGATTCAAAATATTCTAAAGTTTTCAAGACGTCGTAAATTAAACAATATAAAATTAAATCGTGACGTAATTTTAAAAACATGATTTTAGAATTACTGTAGTCTTTTTAAATAAATAATAGAAATCAGATTTTGATTCAAATATAATGGCATTATAATATACCATCCCCATGATACTAGATTACTAGATGATTTACTAGATGCATTCCATTTTGATTAAAGCGTGCCCAACTTTTAGGTTTCATTGTAAAGTCCAATACAACTAAAACATGGAAGGGATGAAGAGGAGGGCAACTTCTGTTGTGATGGAGCACCCGTAGGTAGAAGTCTGACTTCTGCTCCGTGTCACTGAAGAACAGAGGGAAGAGCCTTTTTAGGGGGAACTACCCTGTATTTGCTTATCATATGGGAGAAAACCCAGAAAACTCCCAACAAGTAGTCCGGCTAACGAGGCAAGATGCTAAACGTCCCAAACGTCATCGAGTCTCCCCGTATTTTTGAAACAGTGTTTACAATAAAGTCAGTGAATTGAAGCTCAGTCTTAATGTTGGGAGCCTAGATGGCCGAGTGTCTAGAGCTCTGCCATAGGTTTCGGGTTCGAGTCCCGGCGGTACCTTGGATGTTTGGAATCCCCTTTAAGCCGTTGATCCCGGTCTCGTATGACTTTAAGAGTGTCATGGAGCCCATATAATTCCCAAATTGTACATGGGCAATTGAGCTCCAGGCACAGTGATGTAGTGTAGTGTAGTGCAGTAGCCCTAATGCTCGCGCACGATGCCATTGAGACACGAATCAGGCATTAGAATTAAGTTTTTAATGATATAAAAAATGCACTAGGGGCAGAGGTAAAAATTTGCAGAAATACTCCTAATTTAAATCTTTTACCGTAAATTGCGTCAAACGAATAACTGAATATCTTAAGAACAAAGATTGTAGCGAAACTTGGATAAGTATCCCCGTGGGATAAGTATCGAAGAATGATCTACTTTGTAATCATTAATGTAAATCACACTATAATTTATTTACAGATAAATAATATTTATTTCACTTGGTTCATAAATTGAAATTATTATTTGTAAAATTATTTGGTACTTTACGGCTTGCTTTGTATCCAGAAACAGCATGCTAAACATTTTAACTAATAACATTAACTAATAACGTGCCAATCTATAAATCCTTACATCGCGCTTAGCAAATATTAAGCGGCATTTTCGACGTGAATAATAGCCTGCTAATGGAAAACTGCTCTATTTAAATTAATAATTGCAATAAAATATTGTACTGAAAATAGTATCTTTGTCCAGCATATAATATGGAAGTTTTGTTCTTAAAGTAGTTTGGGTTTATTGAAAAATTATCTTTAAATATATTGAATGATTGGCCAAATCGCAATAGGAGCTGTTGGGGATTTGGCGAACTTTTTGTGATGTCAACAGAGCGATAAGTCGTCATAAGTCGACGTCAAGTCGTTGAATTTCTTGTACAATTTTCAATTTCTTGTATACCTACAAATGCAACCTTTTTCTTGGCGCACTTTGGCGAAAATAATTTTTGACGCCAAATTCTATCGGCCCCTATTCTGCGATTTTTCCGAATGCTTGTTTTGTCATTGTTTTCCTATATTTGAAACAAAATTAGGACAGTAGGGAGATAGGAATACCTTCCAGAAGGTATTCCTTTCTAAAACACAATGTTAATAAAGGTAATTATGCTTTGTACTAAAGACTACAATAAACTAGTGAGATTTCGTAACAAGGACAGAATGTAACATCCCTCTTCATCATCAAATACAAATTCTTTTAATCTTTATTATTAGCGCAATTAAAATGCATCGAATCAGTACATTTAATTTTCATTAACATTTGCTTAAAATGTGTCCATATAAAATATTGGTACTTACGTATTAACGCCACCGCAGCAGAAGTTGCAAAGAGCTGCCAATGCGCCAAAATAGAGACTGTTTTGAATCTATGTTAAACTCTATATCGGCCCATTTTCCACAGAAATCCGATTAACTACATTGTTTTTAAATAAAGTGTTTTGATTTTAAATAAAGTGTTTTATATATTTTATGATTTGCCACAATTTTAAGTGTAGATTGGCGCCACTTAAAAACAGCCAAATCTGTAGCTGCTGTGGCGTTAATACGTAAGTACCAAAATATTAATAGATTTGATTGTTGAGAGCACGGAGTTTTTTCTGGAAACCAGGAGTTAGAAATGAATTTCAAGCTGCTGCAATTTAAATTAATTTCTACAACGCATGATACTTTAAAAATATATATTACAACTTATATAAATAGGTGATAGTCATAAATAAAATAAATAATTGAAAACAAATGCGCATCATAATTACAACCCTTAGTAATTACTCGAAAATGTTGTCTGGGTTATGCGAAGTTTAAAAGAAATGACATAGAATATTATCGCTGAAAAAACTTTTTTTAGCTAGGAATTTGTGTAAAAATTATAAAGAAATAGATGAATAACAATATTTTTGCAATTAATGATTAATATTATCAATTAAAATCAATACAGAATGACATTTGATGGTATATTTTTTTTGGAAACATTGCCTTCAATTTTTGCACCTCCGCCTTTAAAATTGCAGTGATTTTTTATTTACTTTTGCTTATTAATTGCCTTAAAAATATATTGAAGGTTTGGTAAAATCTCAGAAACTGGGCCATTGGGATTTAGAGTCAAAAATTCATTTCGCCAAACAATACAAGAAATTTGGCGACTTATCACTCAGTTGGGACCACAAAAAAAAAATGACACCAAACCCCAACAGCCCGTATTTTGCGAATTAGAAGAAAGCTAAAGATTTAACTATCAATAAATCCCAATCTGTCAGCCAGCAATATTTTGCTAAAACACAAATAAAAAAAAAATCTGCATTTTTTTGCAAACGAAAGTCGGTCATATTCTATTTCATCTAATTATGTTTAAAAGAAGTTAATATTTACATTTGTGTATGATTTTATTTATATATAAAGCAACTGTTAGCACATTGCACTAGCATTTATTGTATGATTTTGCAAAATGAGAAATTCTTACAACTTTTTCATTTGAACAAAAGCCTAAAAATAATCAGTTCATTGGAAATAAAAGTTACCTTGATGCTCATGAGATGTTTTTCCTTGTATTTTGCCTGAATTTTGAACACAGATCCTTTGAAGAAACTACTTTACTGTCAAACAAATTTAACTTTCAACTTGAGTTAACTTTAAGTTTTTACTAAAATATTAATTTACGTCAACCGTTCTTTAATCAAAGGTGCTTGAAAAATAATAGAGCAAAATGAAAGCAAGCTAGTTTCGTATCAACTTTTTACACCATGAAATTCAATTTAGACACCCGTTTGCTAGTAAGAAACAGATAACTAAAGTTTAAACAGAAAGCGACCACCTTTCTTGAGGTTATCAACCCTCGAAATGAGTCGCCCTATATCCAAAAGTCCCATCTGCGAATCTGGGATGCGGAGATCCAAATTGCTTATTAATATTCATCCTGTTACTAGACTTCAATTGCCTACTGCGAGCAAAAGAGCCATTTCTGCCATCCTCACCATTTGATAAGTAAGTATCCCTAACTAATTTTTCTGGAATTTCACATGCTGAGAAAGGGGGATGAATAATTTTGGTTGGATTATATCCTCGATAAAATCTTCTGTAATGCTTCTCACCCATTGGAGGTCTTCCATACACGCTTTCATCAAAGGAATAGGACCCATTTGGTCCCCTTGATATTCAAATCTTTGTTTGAATCTTCCTCTTCGAGGATACTGTCCATAAGGATTGAACCTAGGATTTTGTCGTTTTGTTTTGTAAACTTGAGACATCAAAGGCACAACCTTCATTTTATTTTCCTTTGGTAAATGGCTGTCTACGTCCTTAATGGCACTCATGGCGTCTTCAAAATTTTCAAATTCTAGTGACCCAAAAGTAGGGGTTGCCACTTCTTGGTTGTGGTATCTGCATCTTTTATGATAAGTATTATAATTTTCAGATTTTTGCGTCATGATTTCAGCATGTACGATGGCACCGAATTTTGAAAACATTTCTTCCAATTCTTCAGCTGTCGGATTTTGAGGAGGTAGGTTGAAAACAATGATCGTCTTGCCCAAACTTGTTTCTTCCATTTTAGGAATAGGCTCGATGCGACGTATTTTAGTTTTTTCTAGATTCAGCTCCAGCAACTTGGAATATTCCAAACTATGTGCAACAACTCTCCAATCTTTAGTCAAAGACTTAATTTTCCTGAATGAGGCCACCAGTTTTAAACTGACAAACCCTTCTTTATTTCTTCGCACATGCTTCAAAAGAAAGTTGTTTTTCAAAATATTGAAGTTTGAGAAATAAAACTCGGCTTGGCGGACAATTTTCGTGACTAGCGCTTCACTGGGTATCTTGAAAAATTCTTTAGAAATTGATTATCAGAACTACTCGCATTTTCTTTTTTACTTTCGTCTTCAGTATTTGTCGAAGTTCCTTTATCCGTATTTTCCGAACTTGTGGTGCTAATTTTTGAATCACTTCCGCATCCATTACAAACCAAAGTATCTTTATTTTCGTTTTCATTATGAGTAGAGATTTCTTTCTTGGCATTTTCATTACAGATTAAGATTTCCTTTTTTTTGCATTCACTATAGATTAAATTTTCCTTCTTTTCATCTTCATCATTATCATTATCATTATTTATTTAATGCATCGTTGCTCGCATTCGTGCATTGAATCTCAACGTCGTGTCCTGTTATATTTTCAAAAAGATCGGTACGACTTTTGTTTGAATAACACAGCTCACAATCAATATCGTCCAGTTCTTTTTCATACTTTTCATCATTTTTATCTGTAACCTGCGTATCACAAAGATCTTTTTCGTCATTTTCATTCAGACAGAAATTATTTTCCTCATTTTCTTCAGTTTTATCACAAATCTCTAATTTAAGTAGTTTATCCGCAACGGATTCTATTGGTTTTTCTGAGACATTCTGTTCATCCATTTTACCAAAAAAATATCAATGAATCCGCAGATTACAAAATTTACTCACCATTTAAACTTTTTTTAAAAACATTTAGAATCAAGTAACAAACATATCATGCATATATTTCCCGTGTATTTCATTCACGTGAGAAGAAAATTCAAAATAAAAATTGAAGTTAGTATTTCACACAGAAAGTGAACGTGTAATAATTTGAGTTAATAATTAAAATCATGAGCCTTAAGATTAGAATTTAAAACAATCCATTTCATAATTGTATTTTGAAAATATCTTTTAAAAATATCAATATAAATATAAAAATAATCTTTATTTCATATATTTTGAAAAAAATATTCTGAAATCATTGTGTGTAACAACACATATTTTATAGATTGACTTTCAATTTCTTTTTAATTCAAATGCACAATAATCCTAACATAAGAAATTGAAGTATTTCGACTTTGCAAAGAAAAATATTAAATTTATACCAAAATTTATTAATCTGTGCTATTAAATTGTTTAAATTGTTAACAAAAAGCAAAAACATTTTATATCTTGGTAAATTTTATTAGTAAAAATATCGAGCAAAGATTTGAGAATTTAAAAACACTTACCTTAAATAATATAAATTTGCTAAATAAAGCAATCATTTTTATCCAAACATTCCTTGTAATTTTTTTTCAACCTTAACCTTTTAACATTTTTTAAGAACTTAATATCATTTGCTTGTGAAGAAAATTATTGCTCAAAACAAATACAACTTTCAACTTTATTTTTTGTTATAATAATTTAACTAACAATACCACTAGATGGCGCTTATCAGAGTTTTAAGGCGGAAGCCATCTAAGGGCATGAAAATCTGGTGACAATAAAAAAAAAATTAAGGTTTTTATTTTATAAAAAAATAATTAATAAGAATTTTTTTCTTAGTTTATAGCCAAGAAAAATTCACAAATTCAAAGGAAAAAATTGGAATTCCTAGTGTAGTTTTTAAGATTTATAAGTCATAAGAATTTTGTGAGAGTCTTATATTGCTTACATAATATTTTTTTCACACAACTCAAGAAAAATTTCTACTTTTATCTAAAAAATTTGAAGTTTCACATTACGCAATTTTTCCAGATTTTGGTACATGAATATTTTTAAAAATTTTTATATGTATTTCATATTGTATAAAAATTATCCTTATTTACATAATCTGCTAAAAGGCAACATGTACATAATAAAGAGCATCTAAATCAAATGTAATGGCATTTAAACCTATAGTTTAAAAAAATTTGCATATATCTGCATATATATATGTATGCATCTAATTTAACTAAATATTGTCAGTTAATTGTAGATTTTCAGATTGATTTGGTTTGTCCCTCTATGGTCATTTTATGCACACGAGGACTAAACGGACCAGGACTTACAGTTTAAAGTGAATTCCAAATCACTAACAAACATCCATGTCACATTCAAGATTCGAACTTAAAACGCCTGTGGTACCAAAGGCCAGAGAGCTAGCCACTTAGCCATCAGGCCGCTAGATCTTCAGAAGATAACGCAACTTATTAATTTTGTTAAAAAGGGGCCTGAATGGCCGAGTGGCTACCACCGGTTTCGGGTTCCAGTCCCGGCAGTCCATGGATGTTTGTAGTGGTTCGGAATCCACTTTAAACCGTAGGTCCCGGTCCTAATAGGATCGTAGAGCGTTGCGGGGGCATTGTTACTCCGCGTCCGTGGCTTATCTTCAAGTGACACACGACCCCTGGGTAATGCAAAGTGAGTAACGTCTGTGCAGCTCTTGCTTTAAGGCATCCAAGACCAAGCTGTCTACAGTGTTTGCCATCTGCATTGGAACAAAAAAAAATATTTATGTATAATATTTACAGAACCCAAAGTATAGAAAATTCGTAAATTTACTTTTGTTCTTGAGGGGCCTGAATGGTCGAGTGGCTAGCGCTCTGGCGCTCGGTACCACAGGTTTTGGGTTCGAGTCCCGGCGGTGCTATGGATGTTTGTAGTGGTTCGGAATCCACTTTAAACTGTAGGTCCGGTCTAATAGGATCGTAGAGCGTTGCGGGGGCATTGTTACTTCGCGTCCATATCTTCAAGTTACACGCGCCCCCTGGGTAATGCAAAGTGAGTAACGTCTGTGCAGCGCTTGCCTTAAGGCATCCAAGACCAAGCTGTCTAAGTTTTTGCCAGCTGCATAAGAAAGAAAAAATTTTGTTAAAAAAGAGTTCTTTTTGTAGTGGTAGTTTGTGATGGAAGGAGATTTTATTATTTATAAAATAATCTAATAAATTTTATAGCAATTGTTTTTGTTATTTTGTTATATTGCTAATTTCAAAATGTCAATTTGTTAGCCGCAAAATCGTTAGACCTCCTTTTAATTTATTAATGATAGATATATAACAGGGTCAGGGTTATTAAGATGCACAATGATGATATGGTTTCTACAGTAATCTTACATTGTACTTGTGCTACCTCAGACTTTTGAAGAAAACATAATGGTAAGGAAGTTGAACTCGACTCGCTGTAGTATTTCGTGAACCAGCCTGCTAATACACTGTTTTTCCTTTCACGAAATACAAAAGTATAATTACGAACACGATGAATTGCACCTTTCTACTTTTATTTGCATATTTTATTATTTTGATTCAATAAAATTTTAAGAACTTATCCTGTTCAAATTTTACGCTATTTCTTTCTTTTTTTTTTTCTTTTTTTTTTTTAATCTTCAAATTCTCAATTATTTAAAAAAATTACCACATATCAAGTCTTGGTGAGTAGCATGTTATTTTTCCGAATTTAAGATAACTTGGTTTGAAACTCAAAAGGGATAACAAGGTTTGAGACTCGAAAAAAAAAAAATATTCAGCGATGATAAAAAGAAATATTTTATTCTTATGCTGGGATGGGCACATAAATCCATAAGGGGGGGGGGGTTGAATAATTTTTTCATTAATCTTGAGAATAATAGAAGGAGTGACTGCAACAGAATAAAGCATGGTGGAAGCACAAGGATTTGGTTTGATTTGTCGATCTACTGTCATTTTTTGCGCACTTTAAGTTAATTAGACCGTAATAGATTAACGTATATTCAGAACCACTAACAAACATCCATACCATCACCAGGTTTCGAACCTGAAGCCTATGGTATCAAAGACCAAAGTGCTAGCCAATTCGCTATCAGGCCGCAGGAAGCACGAGGTTTGGTTTGTTGCTCTACGGTCATCTTGTGCACACTTCAGGCCAAACAGACCGGGACCTACAGTTTAAAGTGGATTTCGAACCACTAAAAAAACACCTATGCCACCACCAGGATTCAAACCTGGAACCTGTGGTACCAAAGGCAAATGCGCTAGCCAATTGGCCATCAGGCCGCAGAAGCACAAGGAATATAGAAGATGGTGCGAAGCTGCAAAACATCCCAGATACCATCCTTGTTGATGCAATTATGCCCAATGTGCAATTATAATGCATCTTTATCTAAATTATAAGGTCCTAATGTGGGTATAATATAGCACATCTTCCGTAGCTTTTTCTAAATTAAAGAGTCGTTTTTATGAGCAAAGCAGCCAAAATTCAAAATAAGTGAAAATAATCTAATTTTCACTTATTATTTTTTTTAACGCAATAGGTGATTTTAAAATTAAAGAAGTGAAAAAACTACTTTTGTAAATTTTCAGTGGTGGTGACTATGATTTTGACAAAATTAAGATCTTGCCTGTTCAACTAGAATTGAGAAAATACGTGCTACAACTTTGCGAGGAAAATAGCTAGTTTGAAGTTGGCCAATTAGTTGGCAACCATATTCTTTAGATTTGTCCCGATTCGATCCTCTCGGAACATCTGAAGCATTTGTGCATCAAATTTCAAATCAGGCTTTTCATGAATTTTCATCACGGTTTGAAAACTGGTCCTTCACTAACTGGTATCTTTGAAAATGGATAAGTATTCTAGTTAAACTTTGAACAGTTCTGTGGTAACCAGAGTAAAAGCATAGCTTTAAATATGTACACACACACATGTCCAAAAAGTAAGACCGATTTCCAATTTAAAATTCCCGGGGCTTATGGAATTTCATTTTTTAGGTTGTTGGCACTGTCCTTGATATCTGTGAGAAATTTCACGTCAAAATATTCATTAATGTTTGAGTTAAACTTGGCTTTGTGAGACGCTAAAACTGATTTCGGCGATTTTTGAAATGTCCGAATTAATTGAGCAAAGAACTTGCATTGAATTTTGTTTGCGGAAACGTATAGAATGTTGCAGAAGGCATTCAGTGAGCATTCTTATATCGGAAAGAAAAGTTTAGAAGTTGTATAAACAGTTCAAAGAAGGCAGAGAACGTGTTGAGGACGAAGAGCCCTCTGGTCGAACATCAATCTCAACCGACAAAGCTCACGTCCAAAAAATTAAAGATTTGGGGCTTGCAAACAGTCGATTTACAATTAGATGCCTTGCTGCTGATGTTGGAATTTCAAAAGAATTGGTCAATTCCATTTTGGGCCTTAAACGCGTCAAATCTCGATAGGTACCGAAAACACTGAATGCGCTAGCTCACACTGCATTGATTCTTCGCGACTTTTTCACCAAAACTGAAATTCAAATCGTTTCAGAACCACCGTATTCACACCGTGCGACTTCTGGCTATTCCCTAAACCCAAAAGACCACAGTGGGGTCACCATTTTGAGTCTATTGAAGAGATTCAACGTGAATCGCCGCGCGCTTTGAAGGTCATCCCTGCCCATGAATTTTTAACATGCATTGAGGGTTGGAAAAAAAGTTGGCATAAGTGCATTGTGTGCGGAAGGGATTACTTTGAAAGCGATGAAATAAAGTGGGAAGAATAAGTAAAGAGTTTTTGAAAAAAAATAATTGTTCTTACTTTTTGGGCACGGTAGTATATGTCATTTCTGGGGTTTTCCTACATACGTTACTATATGATGGTTTGTCCCGTCAATTATGACTCGTCCAGTAGATGTGATTTATTTATTTAGTTTTTAGAAGAGATTGTTTCTTCTGTACAGAAATAAAGGCTTCATAGTTAAAAAAAAAAAAAGAAAAAATTACAAAAAAGCAAAATAAATTCGTCTAAAATTTATTAATGATATACATATTGTTACATTTTAATCAATGAATTAAAAATTTGTTCTAAAACTTAGAATTACAATATTAACGAAGCAAGATATACAAGACTTTTGGATATGCTTGATGAGAGAAAGTTTATATGTTCATCAAACTTGCTTGCATTCTTAAATATTCATTCTTCATATTCATTTTTCCTTAAAAATGCTTGGACAGAATTTTCCAATGAAGTTTACTTTCCGAATGTGTAAGTTGTACTTGTTGAATATTCTGGAATAAAAAAAAAAATAGTATTTTAATTTATTCATTATAAATGTTAAAATTAAAGAATAAGATTTTAGGGTCAATATTAGAGAGTTTTTGCATACCGTATTTTGGACGTCCGTTAGCTTTTTCTCCGTAGCGCGCCTGCTCGTAGGAAATTGCGCATGCGTATCTGTAATAATGTCTTATGAGCATGCGCGCTAGGGAGAAAAAGCTAACGGACTTTCAAAATACGATATGCAAAAACTCTCTATTATCTTTAAATTTACAAAATATAAAAAAAATTGATATCTATCATAATTGTTTTGACAATGATCAAACGTTGAGTAACTGTAATAATTTATTAATCATAAAAAATATGAATTATATGAATGTAAAACCTCTAAATAATAAACTGTAATGTTAAATGTTAATTCCTTCTAAATGTAACCTAAATTATATGAATGTAAAGTTAAACCTCTTAAATTTTGTATTTAAGTTCTAAAAACATTGTTCGATGAACATTGCATTGCTATTGGGAAATTTTTACTACTTTTTAAAATTGTTTTTTAATGAAAATTAATAAATCGAAAAATTAAAATATTCGAAATTATTCAATAGAAAAGAATAAAAAATGCGAATGGAATTTGGATAAGGTACCTTATAAGAAAGTTGCGAAAAAAAAAATTAATACAAGATATAATGTAGAAAAATATATATTTAAATAATAAGTCCAAAATAAGTATAGGATTAAATAGCATTAAGGAATATAGATTCATTCAACAGTTAACAATGCATATGTTTTCTTGTATGATGTATAAAAAAATCTAGAAGTGTCTAATGCTCAAACTCCAAGACTTTTTGGGATGCGCGTGACTAATAATGTGCACATTGAAATGTTGAAGCGCTTCTATAAGCAATATAAAAAAAAAAAAAAAATTTAACTCAATTCCTACTTTTTTTTTCACTATATTGTAGAAAGTCTTTTATAAATAATTTTCATTCATTTTTTTAAAGTTTATTTGGCGCCATCTATTGGTAGATATATGCAACTTAAATCTAAAAGAAACAAAAAAAATGCTAAAATTAAGTAATTAAATTTAATTGCTGAATTAATATTTGAAAACACTGTATTAACATCAAGTGTCATCCACTACAAGTTCAAAAAAAAAATGTATTTGAACTTGAGTGAATGAATAAAAAGTATTTCATTAACGATTGAAAATTTGAACACGATATATATAGAGAGAGTGTGTGAGCTGCTTTGATGCTTTCTATATTGAACCACTTTCCCCAGAAATGCATATATTTGCTTGTTTCTTAGTGAATTTTTGAAACTTGTTTCTATAATTTTTTTAACATTTTTTTTTTTTTTTTTTTAGTATAAACCCTTTTCTTCTGTTTTAATTCTTCTAAAATGAAACTTTAAAATTTTTGAAAATAAACTTGGCTTACCAGGAGCGTAGTAATCGAAAACTTTAGCTGTTCCAGGTTGAGGATTGTTAACCTTAATTATTTCTTTAACGTCGAAAGAAAACTGCTGAACGTCATTGGATATCTAAAGAATTGAAGAAATTGTTTTAATATGTATTAAAAAATTAAAGAAAAACTATTACAAATATAATATTTATTTGTATAAAAATATAATATTTGTGTGTAAATTAGTTCAACAAAGAGGAAACAGATTCTTCATAAACTCTCACGCAAGACAAACATTGTATTGATAAATATACCGCACGAGAGCAACATCTGAACAAATTTACACTTAAAGACTTTGGGCCTTTTGTAATATTTTATGTTTTAGACATATTGCAATTGTTCGCCCATTGAATGACTTTGGCTTTTGATATATCTTTCTTTCTGGGCAAGTGTCAAGCTATTTGTCTCGTGCTAATCTTTATCAAAACTCCGTAAAAGCTTGTGACTAGGGCTGCAACAACTGCAACTTCAACAACTGCTTTATATTTAGTCTTTTGAATCCTAATTTTAAGTAACGAAAATTCACATTTGACATATTTTTACATAATAAAAGCCCTTTTTCATAATGAATCGGCTAATTTAAAATATTAACTATAAAAACTATTAACTTAATGGAAAAGATCATTTATGTGATTACAATGTATTTTCCCTACAAAATTATTATTTAGCAATGATTGATGATGCAGTTTTTTTTGTATAATGATGCAGTTTTTTTTTGTATAATGATGCAGTTTTTTCTGTTTTCTACAATCTTCATCTAATCTACTTATTTTGTACAAAGCAATGAGTTCAGAATAATCGAATCAGCTCCTTTTGTATGCTCTATCAGAGAGCTACACTTTTGAAGAACACTTTAAAGAGATTTTCTTTAAAGAAATGAAATATATGATGTTTTATATTAACAAAATCATTACGTCAAATTTAATCAAAAGTAAGTTAGTGAACATAACAGTAAAAATGATAAGTTGTGATGTTTTTAAAATAAAAATTCCCAAACATTTCCCACAGGAAACAAGGACAAAATTTTAACTACTGAATAAATAAACAAGAATGTAAAATTTGTTTAAGAAATTGTAATTCAAATAATTAAAAACTTTTTACGCATTATAAATATCATTATAAATCTTTACTTACTTCACTGAAATAGATATTCACTTTATTATTTTCAACCTCAGTTCTTAGAATATTGCTATCTTCATCATCAGTAAGCTATAAGGTAAAATTTCCAATTTATAAAAATCAAGAAAAAAATGTTTTATGAAGTAATATTAATTTAGAAAGCTATTATTTTTAATATGTCTTGCGTGAGCCTAAAATTTTATTTAGGGTTTCTTATAAAATTTATAACATAGATTTAGAAATCAAAAATATATTTAGATTAGCAAAAAATGATTATATAAAATTAAAGATTCCTGCAATGTATTGATTCTTTTTAATACTAAAAAAAAATTGTAATTTGGATAAAAATTATTTAGAACGTAAATAGGGTTACTTTTCCTTTTCTACGTTTAATTAGTCTACACTAAATAAAATTGCAAAATATTGAACTCTTAGAAATATTAAATTCTTATAAGTACAAATATTAAAATTTGATCATCGTAAATACATATGGATATGAGTAAATTATCTCAATTTAAAAGGATAATATCTTATATTTCCTGACTTACAATTAAAAGGGGAACAAATAGTTGATGATTTGATGTATTAAAGAAGACTTTGATAACTTCTATGAGTTCTGGGGTATATTACGTTATATAGCAGTCAAATGATATTTCAAAGCTGCTAAATTTTCTGGTGTGTTCTGAAGCGATCACACTTTTAGTATGACATAACTCAGACATTTTTAATTAATAAAACGTTTGCACGAGCTTGTATATACACATCAAAGACTCTCAATCAGTATGTGGACGTGCATTATCCTGTTGGAATAATATGCGGTTATGGTGAAAAAATGGTAAAGCCATTCATCTTAAAATATGGGTAACATATCGTTGTGTAACATTTCCATGACACTATTATGGTATATATGTTAAAAATAGGGCGCCCCACACCATCATCAATCCAGGTATTTGACTCATGTAACTATGTATATGTGTATATTTTTGTACATTTTTCTCCTGGCAGGCTATTTCATCGTTGTCTAATATCATTCTGACAAAAGAGAAAACGTTATTCACAATCACTCCAATATGGGTTGCTTCAATTTGCTGTACGTCTATACCACTAAAGGTGATTTCTGTGGATAGGCGTCAAAAGTAAACACTATGTTGGTCTGCATTATTGTGATTAAAATTGTAAATGCCTCTTTCATACAATCCTCGCTGAACCGAATAATGGTGTAACAAGATGCCAATCTTTTTCCAGCTGAGATGTAGTTGTAAATCTATATTTGAGGGCCATTAGTTATAGTTGCAGATCAGTAGGTTCATTTATCGCCTGTGATGTAGAGAGAACCTTGTCGAACTGAGTATAAAACTACCCCAATCTATTGATATGAAAGTAACGGATAAATTTATTCTGGAACCACTTTCTCACAGGTCGAAAATCCTGCCTCTTTCATAAACTGTCAATCACTGAAAATGTTATCTACGACTTCGAAATAACCATTGTAATTAATGAGAAGAAACCTGAAATTTCGAACAGAAAGTCATTGTGTCCTTTTATGGATTACCCAATCCAAAAGTTTGACGTCTCTTCACGAATAATTGGATGATCAAATTGTGATGAAATCAACTTCATTTGCACAATTTTTGTATTTCATGTGTCGGTAAAATTAGATAAAAAGTCTCTCTTCTTAAGAGTGATGAATTTTTATTTTCCGGTAGTGTGTTAAATTGTTCACTCCTTTTTCTTATTGATTTAAATAAATACTTATAATTTTAATCCATACATTTTATATTAATATACTACAATACTCAAAAAGGTAATAGTAAATATAGAATTAGAGGAATAACATAGTTTTTTTTGCTAATAATATTTATTTACCTTGTCTAAACTGTCTTTATCTGCTACTGTTCCAGTAATCATTTTGATTTGAACAACACTCATTCCAGATTTCTTTCCATCCGGTTTATAGCTGAAAGAAAATTATATATATATATATATACACTGAAGTGACAAAAGTCATGGGATACCTCTTAATATCGTGTCGGCCCTCCTTTCGCCCGGCGAAGTGCAGCAACTCGACGTGGCATGGGACTCAACAAGTCGTTGGAAGTCTTCTGCAGGAATATTGAGCCGTGCTGTCTCGATAGACGTCCATAATTGTGAAAGCGTTGATGGTGCAGGATTTTGGGCACGAACAGACCTCTCGATGATGTCCCATAAATGCTCGATGGGATTCATGTCGGGCGATCTAGGTGGCCAGATCATTCGTTGGAATTGTCCAGAATGTTCTTCAAACCAATCGCGAACAGTTGTGGCCCGGTGACATGGCGCATTGTCATCCATAAAAATCCCATCGTTGTTTGGGTACATGAAGTCCATGAATGGCTGCAAGTGATTTCCAAGTAGCTGAACATAAGCATTTCCAGTCAATGTTCGGTCCAGTCGCACCAGAGGCCCAAGTCCATGCCATGAAAAAACAGCCCACACCATTACGGAGCCACCACCAGCTTGAACAGTGTCTTGCTGACAGTTTGGGTCCATGGCTTCGTGGGGTCTGCGCCACACTCGAACCATACCATCAGCTCTTACCAACTGAAATCGTGACTCATCGGACCAGGCCACGGTTTTCCATTCATCTAGGGGCCAACCGATATGCTCACGTGCCCAAGAGAGTCGCTGCAAGCGATGTCGTTCTGTCAGTAAAGGCACTCGAGTCGGTCTTCTGCTGGAATAGCCCAAGAAAGCCAAATTTCTCCGCACAGTTCTAACAGACAAATCCCTTGTATGTCCCACATTTTATTTCTGCGGTTATTTGACGCAGTGTTGCTTGTCTGTTAGAATTTACGACTCTTTGCAGACGTCGCCGGTCTCGGTCGTTAAGTGCAGGCGGTCGACCACTGCGTTGTCCATGGTGGGATGTTATGCCTGAAATTTCATACTCTCGGCACACTCTTGACACAGTGGATCTGGGAATGTTGAATTCCCTAACGATTTCCGAAATGGCATGACCCATGCGTCTAGCTCCAACTAACATTCCGCGTTCAAAGTCTGTTAATTCCCGTCGTGCGGTCATCATCACGTCAAAACCTCTTCACAGGAATAACTTGAACAGAAATGAAAGCTCTGCGAAAGCACTGCGCATTTATACCTGTTCTACGCGATGCTACTGCCATCTGAAAATTTGCATATTGCTATCCCATGACTTTTGTCACTTCAGTGTATATATATATATAATATTTGTTATAAGAGGCACACAATGGTTTTTTTTTTTGCGGTGTATAAAATATGAAACAAATATTTTCAGATTGGTGGCTTTGTCTATTTATGTTTTAATGCCACTACTTTGTGTGAGGGAAAATTAATAAGATGCTTGGGCAACTCCCACTAGTCACACCATCTCTTACATATAGTAAGAACATGTGGATGACTCTGAGGAGTTATGATATAGATAATAAAAAGATATTTCTTTGTTTTCATTTCTATGATTGTATAGAAATAATTTGTGAAGCATTAAGTGTATTTTCATCTATGAATAAATGAACTCGTTTAGTTTTATGACGGGTAAAACAAGTGATTTAATTCATTGAAAGATAGCAGACGTGAAATAACTGGTCTGAATGGGATTGAATTCTTTAGTTGATAGTTTTTGAATTAAATGCCTTAAATAGAAATTTGAATGAAATTTGATGAGGACTACTCTCCTCAGAATCATTTTTCTGAGGTATAAAAAACAAAAAATGAATTAGAGGGCGTGTTGTCTAAATGAAAGAAAGGTAAAATGAGGTCGAAATCCTAACTTGCAGAAAATTTGTAATGAAAATCAAAGCAATTACCTAAGTCATGATCTTGAAAACAGTGGTGTTTCAGCATCAGAGTTAGGTAGAGTTGTTAGGTGAAGACTGGTAAAATTGAATTTATCAATTATACAAATTTCAATTCTACTTAATTTGATTTCTGAGGAGGGACTTGTTTTCAAACCGAGAGTTGTCAGTTCGAAAGTCAACAAGCAAACCAAACCTGATGTTCCCATGACTAAGCAAGGAATGAGAACTATAATTATATAAACTGGAAAGCTCCTTTTTTGGGTTCATGGAGCAAGGCCGGTTATACTTAGGGATATTCATTCCATTATTGAAGTACAGAATATGCTCAACGTGTTCTCCATTCACATCAATTACGTGTTGAAAGCGCATTATAGCGTGTTCAATGGTAGAAACTGTCGAGGAATTTCAGCAATATGGTGTGTGTTGTGCCAGATTTCATCTCAGGTAAAGTCCGAATTCCTACTCCATAAACACGACCTTTTAAAAATCCCCAGAACCAGAAATCCCAGGGATTTAAGTCGGGTGAACGAGGAGCAGTGATTTTACTTGGCACCCAATGTGAGGAGTTGCTTCATCTTGCATGAAGACAGTGGTCTGCAAACATTGTTGTTCCTGTAAAGCAGGAATAACTTATTGTCGAAGGAGTTCACTGTACTATGCACTCGTGACAGAGCACGTTTTAGAACCTTGAGGAGGGAGAGTTTCAAAGAAAAACGGTCCGAGGATAAAATTAGCAGTAACTCTACACTATGCAGTCATGTAATCAGAATGCCGTGGTTGTTGGTACAGGACATAAGGAGGTGAAGCACCCCATACTTATTCCACAATTTTGATTATTCACAGCGCGCCTCATCTGACCATAGAATTTGCAGAGGCCATAGCGTCATCAACTTCCAATCTCGCCAAAAGTCGGCAAGCAAATTCATAGCGTGTTTGATGGTCTTGAGGTTGCAGCATTTGCACCAGGTGGATCTTAAACGGATACCATTTTAAAATGGATCACATAATTTTTCATACTGTCGACCACAAAATCGCCACCTCACTTGACACCGATCGAGCACTTGCTGAAGAATAGCAACCGCAACAATAGCGACTTCTTCGATAGTTCCATTCGCAACTCGTTTCCGCCCTCTTCCTGGCAGCACACCCAAGTCTCCAGTCTCCTCAAATTTCATAACCATCTTTTTCAAACCATTCTTTGACATGGTCCCTTTTTGCAATCCCATTCACGAAGTGCAGCTAAGCTGTTGCTACCTTTCTGATAAAGCAGTTTTACCAATAAAGTTCCATCTTTCTTCTGTCAGGGAAACGATAACGATAACAGAGGCAAGCAGAATGATTTTCTGGCTTTGCCTGCAAATCTGTTTTTAGGGCTGACTAATTTACATAAGAAATTTTTGAAAATTGCCCCCTGGTGGTCAAAATTTGAACTATTTTTTTTATTGCAGAAATCTTTTTCTCAAGGTCCATATACCGCATATATACCAAGTTTCTTCAAAATCCGTTAGGCAGAAAGGGTTCTAGAGGGGTCTGAATAGGGTCACTTTAATTATAACCACCCTGTACATACATATGATAGCGATATCAAATGATGCCTTACCTTACAAGAGTTGTAATGCTTCTTTCTGTACAATCTGAATTTGTGCATTCGCCTGTTATTTGGAGATCGAACTTTCTCTTTTCAGGAGGAGTCACTGTATTAAATCGTAGGGAAGTCTAAAATATAAAAATTGATCGAAGTAGTAAGAAAGTGAAAAGCAAATGATACAAGATTATGATGTGTGATTAAAAGATAATAAAAACTCGTTAAAATGTGATAAATAATTTTTAATTAGTAGCTTATATAGATATAAAGACATTAATGTTTCTCCCAACAAAAGAAGGTATTTATTAAGTAGAACGAAGAAATCTTGGAGTATACTGAAAAAAGAATGGATGTACAGTTATTGATACTGGTTACCTCATAGGCTGTTTAATGTTTTCGTCAGTCATTGAAGGAATATTCAATATGGACATATTTAAAATGAACAAAAAAATAAATTATTATGATATGAAAAAAAAAAATAAATAAATAAATTCAAATTTACTTAATTTATACCATACCCTCAACCCTCACAATCTATATTTTTGTTTTATCTGTAGTATTCTTGTTAACGTTATATTAATTTTTTTCTTTACTCTAAACATGATACATAATATGTAATGTTTTAATGAACTTATATTGAAAAAAGAATGTCTTGGATATACTTGAAGAAGTCCACAACCGGATCCAGTAGCTTCAATATCCAATTCACTTGGTACTTGGGAAACTTTATTTCTTTGTACCAATATTTTGTTGTCTTCAGTAATTTTCAATTGTTCTTCTAAACCACCTCTAATAGAAAGGGCTATATTGACAGGATCTTTGTAAATTATTTTTGCAAACCTGCTGATAGCATCTAATCCAACGCAAGTATCCTAAAAATAAACATATAAGTTATTTTAAATTTTATTACAGAAACATAAACTTAAATGAGACAATACATTCATATAATATAGGAAAATACATTTGTTATTTGTTTTACCGTTAACTGTAATGCATTCTATTAGTTATTTATCTATGAATGAACAATAGTTTAAAATAAAATAAATAACAAATGTATGTTCCTATATAATTTATACACCCAAGAGCCAAAACATTATGACCACCCCTACATTTTGCAATGAAATCGCCTGGATGACGTGGAAGGCACGTGATGAGGTGGAAGTGGTATTTAACTGGTATTAAGTGGTGGTATTAATCCGTGCCAAGGCGGGTTGAAGCTGCGTTGCGCGCCAAAGTTGGGCCAACTCGTTATTGACAGGTGGTCATATTGTTTTGTCTCTTGAGTGTATACGTCCTTTTTAATGAACAATCGCATCTACAAATTTCTATATATAACTATTTCTAAATTAGATATTTCTATCTATCATTGAAATCTCCATGTACAATTTTATTTTTAAATTTCATAAAGGAATAGTTGTAAATCAATTTTTGTAATGTAAAATAAAAAATCGTTGAAGAGTGGTACGATGTTTATTGGACATATTGAATACCGAGTAAATTCATTTAAAATTACTTCACGCATTTATTCTAAGTAATGTAATTTTATTGAGTATGTTTAGGAATATCTGGCATGAACAACTGACGAATCTTCTACTGCCTGTTTTAAGGTGATAAATTGTTAAAATGGATCTAACTATTTTTGGAAACAGAATCATCTCTCTATTATTTTTCCATGTATAGAAAATATGTAAGGCAATGTTTCATTATCCGAAAAAAAAAAGACCGATAATACTTTTCTATGCATGGCTTTATTTGAAGATTTCTTTTGTGATTGAGGGCTGAAATCAGTATTGAAAAACTTCCGTGTTCACCCGATCTAAATCTCTTGTGAATTTTTTCTATCGGCCAATTTAGAGGACACTGTTTCATTAAAAATTTCAAATGGTGGCAGAACTAAAACATTTTATCTGTGAGGTATGTGTGCATACTTCACTAGAGACACTGCAGAAGTTAGTTTCACATTTCATTTGCATAACATAGTTACTAGAATAAGTAACAATTTTGAAATCAATCCTTATATTACTTTATGCCTAGTGACAATTTCACTATTGTTACAGCGCCATCCCTCGTCTGAAATTGTAAACTAAAGTTACAACATCATTTCACCATTCTTAATTTGTTATTTTTCACTTTAGATTAAATTAAATTAAGGATATTTAATTTTTTTCGTGTATATATATATATATATATAATATATAATCTTACATTTTATCTTATATGTTAAAACAAAATATGTTAAGTATTGAAAATGAGCATGTAAACGTTTGAAGCTATCTGCATTGTTTTAATTAGAAATTAAAATATTGTTTATTTATTTTTACTTGGTGCTGCTTATTGTTTAATTAAAATTATCATTAAACTATAAAATTACAAATAAGTCATATGGCTATTATTTAATATCTTTGGAATTTTACATATTATTAAACAGAAGATATTTGTAAAATATTTGTTTTTAATTTTAAAAAAAATTAATTGCATACCTGAGTAGAATGGAATCCACCGTAAGGATTCATATTCATAGTCAAATAGCGAATAAGTGGGAGAATATCCGATTTACTGTTTCCAACTTTAAGGTTCGTCAGAACAGCATATGCAGCTGTTTCGATGTCAGTGGACTTTGTACTGCCGGGGTTTCTGTAATATTCAACGCCATCTGTAAAGCAAATGGTGAAAATGAATTGCTTGGTTATTTTTCGTTAAGCTGGTTTTTTAAAAATATGTTTAAAATTTGCTTCACATTTATAAATATAAAGTAAAAAGTTAAAAACAAAAAAAAATGCTCTATTTTAGATAATTAAACACTTTAAATTATACATACACTTCAAGTTATTTAACTTTCAATGAAACATTCCATTTATTGGGCCACTTTTTAAATTAGTAAAAATATGAAATAGTTGACAAGATCATTTTAAAATCTGCAACTTTTTTTAATTTTTTTTTATGAAGTTTACTTCTTTATTCTGTGTGTGTCCCGATCTTAATTACTCAGGTACTATTCACAAATATAATAGATCTAACTTTTGAGAAACAAAATATTTTGTATATATTTTTCTTTTTTTAAATTGCCGAAATAAAATTTATAATAAATCTCTTTTATTTCATGTCTTGTTATCTGCTCTGAACTAGAATTGGACAATGGTCTAATGTCTACCTTGTAAACTATTCTTTAATATAAATGGTAATAGATGGCGCCACGTGCACAAATGAAATGAACTACGGGTACTATAGTTACGAACAAGGATGAATGTAAGCAACGAAGGTTGGTGATGGCGAACGATGGCTCCAAAACGTATTTGAAATGATATTAAGTATATAAATTCTATTTTATTCAACTGAGAATAGTTTCATTTAATGTAAAGGAAAGAAAAAGATGCTAATAACCATTATAAGAGACACAATATGAAGTTATTATAAATGTTTTTTTTTTATTTCCGTCTTTAGTGAAGGTTTTATTTGATTCATCTCATATAACATATAAAAAATTGTTCCAAAACAAGAAATTAAGTTAATATTTACTGCTTACCAGTATTATTTGCAAATGGCTTCATTTGATCAATTAAAGAACTGGCATCACTTTTTCTGCCTTGAAGTGCCAAGGCATAAGCATACATGAAAGTTTCGTAAGGATTCAGAGGATTATTTTTTGCAGGCATGATATGGCATTGTTGATGACAGTTTGGTTGTGGTATTTCGAGATGAGGAGGGAAGCAACCACGTAAGCTGTTATTGTTCCATTATTCTGATCCTTTTCCAATCCACCCTAAAATAAAAGAATTTTTTAGAATATTTTAAGTATTTATTACTATTAATAATGATTATTAGTGTCATAATGTAAAAATTGGAATGAAGTTACAACAAACTTGAATGTCAAAATAGGATTGAACTGTTTAAAATTGGCACTATAACATCTAGGCCTAGATTAGACCTATAACTGCTTCAAGAAGAGGGCCATGGGAAAACTATGTATAGATGCATACACACACATCTACACACACACACACACATAATGAACTCTGGGTTATTATACAAAGAAATTAAAAAATAAAATTTAATCACAAGCACAGTACAGTCCAAGATCGGAGATTTTCAGAGTTCTTGAGTCTATGCCGAACCTAATTGCCATAACCTTAATTATTATATGGCGTAATAAGAAAAAACACAGGAGTTCATTTTAAAAAACAGGCAGAAACTCTGGCCTATTCAGTCACTTCAGAGGGAAAAAAAACCAACACTTCTGTCGACTTGTCGCAGAACTATCTCTATCCAAAAATCTGCCTTTAAGAAAATTTATCAAGAGGTCTGATTAGGATCACCTTCCCTCACTTCCCCTTTCTCAGCTCATGGTCCATCACCAATCACGATGGAACAACTCATGGTGTAGTCCATATTCAATCTGCAGTTGTTTCGATCTGTGAAGATCGCATAGACATTCTCTAATTTCCTGAGTCTCATTGTACATGATACAAAATATCTACTATCAGATTTAAATGACAGGTTGTTCTCATTAGTAAAGACACTAATTGCATGTAATATAACTACCCACAATACTGCTTGTCTGCTGCCAAGTTTGAGTGATGAGTTGTTATTATATACTTTTCAAATAACATAGTACATTCCTCTTTCCTGGGAATGAAATGCCGAAAATCTTCTGTCAAGAAAAAATTACTACAACCCAAGGTTAAAAAAAAAAATAAATAAATAAATAAAAAAAAACCCCTCAAATATTTTAAAATAAAAAGTTGAATATTCTTTTTATTTAAACAATTTTCTCTTAATTAAAATTGAGGGCTACTGACGCTCGAATGCTGAGGATTCAAAGGATTATTTTGATCAGTGATTGAATCGATCAAAGCTGATGAGTGATCTAAGTCAAAGCTCATGATCAAAGCATTTTTGCTCAGCTTGAGAGCACATGCAAGTAAAAATGGATTAGAATCGTGAGTTATGTTGATGGAAATTGAGAAAAAAACTTGAGAAGAATGTTGATTAATAAACCAAGAACGAATGAGTTAAAAGAAAATGCTGCCATTAACTGAGGTAGAAAAAAAGCCTATACGTAGTATACTGCAGAATACTTATTGTAGTAAGTAAATAGATAGTGGTTTAAAACTTTGGTTTGGTTTGACAATGGTTTAAACATATTTTGAAACAAAAGTATAAAAAATGCATTTTGGGGCGTAACTCGTTACAGAATATTGATACATCCAAACTGTAAACATATTTAGGATCCACTCGTCCAGACGAATTGCTGGAGGAATTGAATTGCATATTTTGCAAACAAAAATATAAAAAATATATATGGGGTTGGCATATTAAGGAGAATGAAATAAAGTGGTACATTTAATTCGATTAAATTAATAATAAACAAACATAAATATACATTACTTTGATACCGCTATCAATTATTTGACCAATATTAGGGAAGCACCCATCTGATCGTTGTTTGCCCGTAATCCACTTCTGCGCGTCTTTGAGCACGACATCATCAATGAGGATGTACCGCTTGGCCTCGTAGAAAGAGCGCAGGACGAAGGCTGTCAGGAACATGCTACCTTCGTTGTCATTCTCGCCAAATGCGCTGAAAGACCCATCGAAGTGGCGGTAATTCAACTCTCGTTGGTAACCTGAAATTACATATATATTTCTTTTTAAATTATGCTTCTTACGAAAGCTATTAATTTAGAGGAAAACGATATACTAACAAAGTAATGTATTCTAATCAAAACTTCTTAAATGTTCTGCTAGAGACTCTACACTCTAGAGGCAAATCATGTCATCTTCAATGGATTCACATGTCAGCATTGAGGGCAACGAATGCGCTGACACTTTAGCCAAAGAAGCCAGGTACAATGCTCAACCCAGGACTACCATCACACTTGCAGATGCTAACGCAGTTGCCAAAAGCCGACTAATTCCTCATAACTTTAAGAAGCCACTAATTACGGACTTCAACTGCCCTAGGAAGATGACATCAGTCATTAGCAGACTCAGAACTAATCATTACAGAGGGATGAAAATTCTCCCAGACAAGACCAGGGAATACATCCCCTGCAGAAATTGCCGCAACGCTTTCCTAACACCTAAGCACATTCTAGAGTGCCCAGCACTTACTCCCCATGTTTTGCAATTGGGTATGGTGCCAATCGAGGCCAACTTAAGAGAAGTCCTGTATAGTGAAGCGGCGCCATTGCTTGCAGCCGCTATCGAGAAGACTTTGACTTGATCTAACATTGATAATTATATTTTAAATCCATGGACACGATAACAACAACAACAATAACAATCAAAGCTTCTACTACATTGGCGCAACTGTCCCATGGTGGGTGAAGGCCATCTGCCTGTTGGCAGATTTCGAGACAGAAGAAGTTTTTCTTTTTACTCGGTAGGGTTATCAGCCCTACGCTCTATAATCACACTAGACCAGGACCTATTGTTTAAAGTAGATTCCAAACCACTGCAAACATCCATCCATGACCATCCGTCCACCTGGTCTCGAACACGAAACTTGAGGCACTGAGAACCAGAATGCTCGTCACTCGGACATCAAGCCCCAATCAAAGCTATTAATTTGATTTTTTTATTTTCAAAATATTTTAATTTATAATTAAACAGTTTTAAAATTTAAAAATAATTATTGATTTTAATTAAATAATGTATATGTTATATCGATAAATGTTTCCTTATTATGAATTAGAAATATGAAATAAAATTTAAAATATCTCAATTAGTTAAGAAATAAGCTCTAGATTTTCAATTTATGTTTCCTAAATAGAAAAAGAAAAAATTACTATTATTATTTTATATTCTGAGAAAAGTAATTTTTTGGGCTGTTATCGACAGAGAAAAATTTATAATAAAAATATATATATTATTAGTACATTGGAGAGCAGTTAATTAACTATTACTAATGCATCATTATCTAAATAAATTTTTTAATACATTTTTTAATTTTTTTATTTCATATTTCTAAAAAAAATATTTCTAATTTAGGTTTCTGCATAAATGCTAGTAGGCACAATATATAACTCTTTAATAAAAAAATCAAGCAGTTTATTAAAGAAATATAAATACTGTTGATTATTTTAAAAATACTTTTACTATTAAATTTAAAAATAGTAATATGAATCATTTGTACGTAAAATAACATTGTTGAGCAATAAAATTTATTTAATTACTGCATATTAAATATTTTAATTATTTAACTACAGCATATTAAATATTTTAAAAAGTAAGAAGGCAATAAAGAAATTTAATCAATTTATTCCGCAACCTGCACTATTTTAAGATTATAATGAAATATCTAAAAACTATAAAAATTGTATGAAAATTTTTTTTATTACGAATGGCAGATTATGAACAGTTACAGCAAAAATACAACAAAGAAAAAAAAAACATGCAACGACAACAACAACAACAAACTAATGCAACAAAACATGCTGAAACAGAGTTCATTAATCTAACAATAATGCCAAGTTGCAGATCTTTTAGCCACTAAAAAGTGTTACCAGGTGCACCACGGGGAGGTAGATCTTCTTCGCACTCTGTATGAACATAAATATTTTGAAATTTAATTATAGTAATTAAAAAAAAAATGGCTACCAGTATTGAGATTTGTTATAGCCTCGGATTTGATGTTGTCTGTAAGTTTTCCAATGTCAGTCAAGTAATCCAGTACAAGGTAGTTGGGTGTGAATTTCACCATGTTTTGTTCTCCACATCCAGTTGGAAGGGAAACAAGATTATTCAAATTTTGTATAGAAGGACCCATCACATTTCCTATAATATAAAAATATAACATTTAAAAAAAAAAAAACAGAAGTAAGTTTTAAAAATTTGATATCAAATAAAGTATTTGTACAACTATTAATTCTTAGCTTGCATTGGTGTAGTGAATTATTATGCTGAGTAAAGCAATGCTAGACATTTTCAACCCATTTTAGATGAGAAGGTTAATTTATTGCTTCTTATCAAAGATTTAAATGCTTTTAAATTCCATGAAAGAAATTTTTGAAATTTTTTAGAAATGTTTAAAAGATTAAGTTCAACTGGAATATGTAAAGGTGGCAATTAGGAATTGCAATACCGAATACCGGTATTTTGAGCCATTTGTACAATTTTGTAATACCGGTATTCACAAGTTTAAATACTGGTTTTTCGGTATTTACTAGAAATTCAGAATTCTTATCTGAAAACTATAAATTCTTATCTGAAAACTATAAATTCTTATCTGTGAAAGCAAGGTTGTAATTGTAAAGAAAGTGTCTAACATTTCAATATTTTTAAAATTGGCGAGTTTGTTATTCACATTGTATTTGCATATCATACATTAGAGTTCAAAATATTTTTCAGATTTATTATATACATATATTCATAAATAATACCCCATAATAATGAATAAGAATAACTTTAAAGAACATATTAAATCAGTTGTTAACATTTCTGTTTGGTTTCATTATTTATATGATGAAAAGAATATGGTGACACAATGTAAAAAATGTTCAAGAGTTATTAAAGTGAATGGAGGAAGTACAAGCGAACTCCATACACATTTAAAAATGAAACAAATATGTTAAAGAGGAAATAATCTAATTGCGATGAAGATACAAACTTCAGCACAGTTTCTAAGCCCAAGCCATCAAGGATTTTAGACTATTTTGAAAAAAAAAAAAAGATAATTTGGATGAAATTATAAGTAAAATGACAGCATTATATATAGTATATCTTTATATACTGTTATAATTTATAAGTTAACAATTTTTTGTGATATTTACATTCTCTAATAATGAAATTGGAAAAAAAAAAAAAAAACAACACTTGTGTTTTCTTCCTTTTTCTAAAATTTCTACTACCGGTATTAAAACAGGTATCAGGTTCTAAAAAATACCGAATACCGGTATTGAACTTTTGGTCCGATATTGCAATCCCTAGTGGCAACAGGCATACTATTTTTGGAAAACCAATATGTATATAATAATAATTAATAGTGTTTTTCATCATTAAACAAATATTCTTAATTTATATCCGGCCTGTCCATTTAAAGTCTGACACCCAAACGTGTGATCCTTATTCACAGTAGAACAGGGGTCTCCAAACTTTCCAGACTTAGGGCCATACTGTTTACTCCAGTAAGTACCAAGGGCCGTTTTAATTTTTCTGCCATTATCTGTAATTTCTAGACTAGTACGTGCTCTGAGCGAGCATACGCTTGCTAACTACAAACTATTGTCAGTGAAAAATCACAATTACATAAATCCCATTAGTATTTTTTTTGCAAGTAGATACCCCGCGGTTTCATTCGCGTTAATTTCCGTTTTACATAAGCTTTTCCGTTCCTGAGGGATTTTCAGGATAAAATTCATATGTTTGATTCAGGATATATACATTCCAAACATCGATATACATACATGTGCGATACTCTTTACCCCAACATAACTACCGAGGGTAAACGTAGGACGTTCACTAGTTTATAATGTTAGTGGGATTCAATTCAATTATTTGTTAGTTGTTATGCTTAAATTGAATTTTCCATGTATTATGCTTGTCATTAAGCTTTACCTAGCAAGTCAATAAAACCGAGTTATTATCATTCTGTATTTTTTATCCAACTTATTACAGCAACAATAAGCTATTCGCCGTCGCTGGCCGGGGCCGGATTTGGCCCGTGCACTAGACCCCCAGACTAGACGCACTAGACCGCAGACCCCTGCACTAGAACAATTGTAGAATATACGCTCAAAATACTGCAAAAGAAAATGGCAAATAACAGCAACCCAATTCACAGGATAAATTGAGTTTTTAAATATTACATTATAATATTACTGTAAAGAAACAGATTACTGCTTCTATGATTGTCCAGACTATCTTATGAATCACGAAAATACAAGCATAATTGTATATATACTATGGCTTAAAGTAATTATATATATATATATATATATATATATATATATATATATATATATATATATATATATATATATAGACAGATATTACTGTTACATACGTTTATATATATTATAGTTAGACATTTATGTGAATATTTTTTGCGTAAAATTAATGTTTTCCCAATTATATTAAATTTAAAGAGATACGAATTATATTTCAAGGTGAGATTTATCAGTTTTAATTTCTTTCCTTTGATAAGATTTCTTTACAAGTTCTTGGTTCAGATTTTTCCTGGTACAAATATCATTTTTAAATATTCTTAACTTAAAAAAACTTAAAAAATATTTTTCTCTATTTAATTTTTAATAAATTTATAGTAGTTTAATTTTAATTGTCAGTTGTAATAAACTCCAACATTTAATCTTTTGAATTAACAAATTCCTTACACGAACTGGATTCTTTATTTTAAAAAAGAATATTTGACACACTTTTGTACTGAATTATAAAACATTATTTGCCTGTAACTAATTATTATATAGCGATTGTGTTAAATACATTTATTATCATAAAAATAGTAAAAGTGTAGAAATAGCATAAGATAATTCAGAAATAGCATAAAATTAACTCCTTATTAATCTTAGAATAGTTCGAAGTCCAATGGAATAATTGTTGCTAGTACTTTTTGAAAAAAGTATGAATTTCAAATATCAGATATCATATGTAAAAAAAGGAAAAATAACACGTACTTTTTGAAGAAAGTATGTGTTATTTTTCCTTTTTTTACATATGATATCTGATATTTGAAATTCACATCATTTTACAGATATTATCTTTAAAAAATCTGCTTCTACTAATTTAAAATATTTTATTTCTAAAACAAACATTTCTTCAAACAGCTAAAGCTCTTGCTGTTATTTATATCGCTTCTTTTTCCTACTTCGTTGGCCCTGTAGCATATACAATTCTTCATTCAGCGCGGTTGCGTCATCTGTGGCGTCAGCGCTGGTTGCGCCATCTATCGTTAATAACGCTTATAAAATATAGTCAACGCATGACAACAGAAAGAATGTAAAATTTACCTGTAACATCAACAAACGCTCTTTGAGAATCAGGAACAGCATCATCAGGTAAAGTTAAATCAAATGATTTGGAGAACTTTTGATTTTCTTCATCTGTTGGAAAAATTAATACTGTATTTATATAGATTATAAAATTATAAAAAAAAAAAAAAAAAATTAAAATTGCACACTTTATAAAAATTTTACACTTTAGCAATTATATATCTTTGTGTATTTTATATGAAATATTAAATGTACAAAATCTACTTAAAATTTTGGAGAACAATTCAAATGAAGGATGCAATTTCAAACTATTTCTTTTGTTTATTAAAGAAGTGAATGCAAAATGCTTTCAAAAATTATAAACATTTTCATTGTAAAATTAAACAATAAGGAAAATTATATTTCAAACTTTTATGATATTTATTTTGCAATAAAAAAAACCAAATGGTTTTTGTAATCGCTTATTTAAGAATATCAAGGAAATTTTTAATGTTTTTAATGAAAATTACTTCCAAACAGAATAAATTATATTTAAAATTTCATTTTATAAAAACATTATTTAAAATAAAAAAATTTATGATAACAGAAAATCTATTTCGATCCAACTTTATACTATCAAAAACCATAAAGTATGACTGAGTAAATGTACAAAATAGTGAAGAGAAAATCTTTAAAAAACTTACCTGATGGACAAAACAGAATACTGTGAGATTTTTCATTAGCAAATCCTTCAGCCTACAAAGTTATTTATGTAACCATGTTAATAATTTGTTACTTATCCACAGTAATAATTACTTATTAAGAAATTTTAAATAAATTAAAATTTCTTTTCATATAAATAGAATTAATATGTAACAGGTTAGCTGACAAGTCCCTAGGCTGACATATAGATGGCGCTATTAGTATTAAATGCATATGATTTTTACTTAGTCCTAACCTTCAAAAGACACGTGTATAAATTTGACAGCTGTGGCACTATTAGTATGTGAGCTATAGCATTTTTAGTGAAGTTATAGCATTTTTAGTGTTCATCACGTGCAGTCCACTCGGCTGACTGTCGATTGGACTCCGGTGTGAAATGATGGAGCCATGTTTCATCCATTGTCACATATCGACACAAAAATTCGGGTTTATTACGATTGAACAGCTCCAAACACTGCTTAGAATCATCAATTCGTTGTTGTTTTTCTTCGATTGTGAGCTCGCACGCCACCCACTTTGAACAGAGCTTTCGCTAATCCAAATATTCATTCACGATATGTCCAACACGTTCCTTTGATATCTTTAGGGTCTCAGCTATCTCAATCAACTTCACTTTACGGTTATCAGAAATTATTTTGTGGACTTTTTTGATGTTTTCGTCGGTAGCGTCCACTGCGTGCATCGTCCTCGGTGCTCATTTCACCTCGTTTAAATTTAACAAACCACTTCTCTACGGTTGATTTTCCTGGTGCAAAGTCCTAATAATGTTTATCAAGCGAAGCCTTGGCTTCAATAGTATTTTTTTTCGCCAAAAAGCAATGCTTTATTAACACACGAAATTCCTTTTTATTCATTTTTTGAAACTAACAAAAGTTGCTTCACTAACAATGCTATAACTGACATACTAATAGCACGACAGCTGTCAAATTTATACACATGTCTTTTGAAGGTTAGGGCTAACTAAAAATCATTTGGATTTAATACTAGTTGCGCCATCTATGTGTCAGCTTGTGAACTTTTCAGCCCAATTGTTATTTATGAGTGCAATAAAGATTATTTTAGAAAATTATTTTTTGTGAAAAAATATTCATTACCAAATTAAATAAAAATTATCTAATATAATTAAACTTTTGTGTAAAGCACTTATTTTTAATATTTTTTAATTAAAATAATTTTTACTACCAACATAAGGATTTAAATTTTTATTACTACCACATGGATTATACCATTTTAGTGATTTAAATTTTTATCTCAGGTTTTAAAAACATTATAAAAAACATTTAATGCATAAATTATGTAATATTAATTTAAATTAATTGTTATCTGTGTATTTCAACTTCAATTCTCGACAAATGGAAAAATAAAAATAAGGTATATTTTTCTAAATTAATTACACTAGTTCAAAGAATTTTGTTATTTATACATATATTGCATATTTATTTTTTTATGTATTTTGCATTTAATTTTTAATTTCTGTATTTATGTGTGTATTTATTTTTGGTGCTTTAAATGCAATTTACCAAATTAAAACGAGCAATAAAAAAAAAAAAAAAAATTAAAGTCAATTCCTACTTGGGTCAACAAAGAAAAATTTTATTTTAATTATTGTTCACACTCTCCCTATATATATTTATATATCTTGTTCAAATTTTCAATCGTTAATAAAATACTTTTTTAACGATTGAAATACATTTTTTTGAACTTATAGTGGGAGAAATATTTTTCTCCCATATAAAACTAAAACTAATTAATTAAATTTAATTAATGAATTAATATTTGAAAAAACTGTATTAACATCAAGTGTCATCCACAACAAATTTAAAAAATGTATTTTAACTTGAGTGGATGAATAAAAAGCATTTTATTAACGATTGAAAATTTGAACAAGATATATATAGGGAGAGTGTGAGCTAAAAGAAGGAATTGAATGATTAAAATTCTGAGATATCATTCTTTGAATTATTGTTTTAAATTTATTTAAGCTGACACTGATTATTTGAAATGTATTGGATACTAGTTAATCTGACATTTTATTTACACTCATGTCTCATATATATTTATTTATTTAAATGTTGAACCATTTTACCTCTACTTCGAAAGATTGTGTGATAGCATCTCTTGCAAGGCCATCGTATGTCGGTGAGCTGCCACAAACTTTATCAGAAGTTGCTGTTTGTGCCCTGACAGTGATATTTACAGAACCCACTGCTGTAGCTTTTAGTGTGATTGGTAGACTTTCACTTGAGCTTGGTTCAATGCATAAGTTGCTATTTTTCAAATCACTAACGACTTCAAATCCTTTGGGTTGATCCAAGGTAACTGATATCTATAGAAGAGAATAAAGACTAATTCATTAAGGAATATTAATATAACTTTGAATTCATTATACTTTTTAATTTACTAAAAATTAAAAGAGTATTAAAAACATGCGTTAAAATTTCATTATTGCTAAAACTACTGAGGCCTGATGACCGATTGACTAGCGCTCTGGCGCTCGGTATAGCAGGGTGTGAGTACCGGCGATGCTATGAATGTTTGTAGTGGTTCGGAATCCATTTTAAATCATATTGCTTTGCTAAAAAGAAAAACCAATTTTCAATTTAAATTTCCCAAGCATATGGAATTTTAATTTTGTTTTTTAGATTGTTACCACTGTCCTTCACATCTGTGTGAATTTTGACGTCAAAATTCAGTAGTGTTTGAGTTACGCTTGGCTTTGTGAGAAGCTAAAACTGATTTCGTCAATTTTTGAAATGTCTGAATTAATTGAGCAAAGAACTTGCATTAAATTTTGTCCGCAGAAGGAATATTCGTGTGCGGAAACGTATAGAATGTTTCAGAAGGCATTTGATCAGCAAAGTGTATCGGATAGAAATGTTTACAAGTGGTATAAACAGTTCAAAGAAGGCAGAGAACGCGTTGAAGACGAAAAGCCCTCTGTCGACCACCAACCTGAACCGACGAAGCTCACGTCCAAAAAATTAAAGATTTGGTGCTTGCAAACCGTCGGTTTACAATTAGAGACCTTGCTGATGATGTTGGAATTTCAAAAGGATTGGTCAATTCCATTTTGGGCCTCAAACGCGTCAAATCTCGATTGGTACCGAAAACACTGAATGCGCCAACTCACGCTACATTGATTCTTCGTGACTTTTTCTCCAAAAATGAATACCATATCGTTCCGCAACCACCGTTTTCACATCGTTTGACTTCTGGCTATTCCCTAAACTCAAAAGACCACTTCGGGGACACCGTTTTGAGTCGATTGAAGGATTCAACGTGAATCGCCACGCGCTTTAAAGGCCATCCGTGCCGATGACTTTTTAGCATGCATTGATGACTGGAAATAAAGTTGGTATAAGTGCATTGTGTCCGTAGGAGATTACTTTGAAGGCGATGAAATAAATTTGGAAGAATAAATAAAGAGTTTTTAAAAGTAAAAACAACTTATTACTTTTGGAGCACAGTAGTATAACTTTGAATTCATTACATTTTTTTCAGTTATTAAAAAATTATAAGAGTATTAAAAACATGTGTTTAAATTTCATTATTGTTAAAACTACTGAGGCCTGATGGCCGTTTAACAGGGTGCGAGTATCGGCGATGCTATGGATGTTTGTAGTGGTTTGTTAATTCCCTTTTAATCATAGATTACGGTCTAATATGACTGTAGAGCGACATATCAGGGGGTTGGACGTAGGACTAGCAAACATACCCCGTAAAAAAAAAAAAATACTCATGCTTCGAAATCTGGCAGAAGGCCTTGGCCCACCATGGACTGTTGAGCCAAATATGATGATGATGTTAAAACTACGGCATAAAATTCCTCATTTTATTCATAAATGCATATACTTTAGTTTTGTTTGAATTTTTACAAAATTCACAGCGTTTGGAAACTTGCTGGAGTAAAATAAATCTGTTTTAAGTATTTATTTAAATTCCTTATTCATTTAAGTTAATTTATGAAATAATTTATATTAATACTTCAAAAATTAAATTACAATTAATTAAATAGCACTATTTTAAAATAAACTTTTTAATTAATTAATATAGAATTATAATTTAAATAGAATAATAATTTAAATAATATGTATTTTAAAATTACATTGATTTCTATATTAAATTTAGTAAATTATGCCTTTTCGGTACGAATAATCTGATAGGATTGAAAATAAATTCATATTTGTGAAATATAATTTTTTTTTTTTTAAATTAAAAAATTTTTTTATTAAAAAATTGTTATACATGTATTGATCAACTTGCAATTGAAATCTTTGACGACAAAAAAAAATTACTGAAATATTTTTAATTCATTGTTAGATAAAATTAGCGAAGAAAATTTTTAATTGTTGTTCAACATTAGTACAACATTAATGATAAAGAATAATAATAATAATATAATAATATAATGAATGAAATAATAAAATAATGAAATATTTTCGTAACAAATCCAAGCATTTAAAGTTGAAAATACAATTTAAGTTTTATTATTATTTTTTTTTTCTAATGTAGCTGGCAAACACTTATACAGTTGTCATTTATGCCTTAAGGCAAGCGCTGCACCAACGTTAATCACTTAGCACTACACAGGGGGTGCATGTAGCTTGAAGGTAAGCTCGAAAATAAGCTACGCGGAGTAACACTACACCCGCAGCGCTCTACGATCCTGCTAGACCAGGAGCCGGCCTCTTTAAATACTCAGGTTTTGTTTGGTTTGTCGCTCTACGGTCATCTTGTGCACAATTTAGGCTAAACAGACCGGGACCTACAGTTTAAAATGAATTACGGACACACTACAAACATCCATGGCACTGCCGGGACTCGAACATGAAACCTGTGGTACCAAGCGCTAGCCACTCCGACATCAGACCCCCCAAGTTTTATTATAATTTATACATGATTGTATGATTGAATTCTGGTTAAAGCTGACTTGTGCAATCTTCGAATTAAAATAGTAACATTCAAAAACATTTCAGGGCCTGAATGGTCGAGGGGCTAGCGCTCCGGCGCTCGGTACCACAGGTTTAGGGTTCGAGTCCCGGTGGTGCCATGGATGTTTATAGTAATTCGGAATCCACTTTAAGCCGTAGATCCCGGTCTCATATGACTGCAAGAGCATCACGGAGCAAAAGTCAGACATCTACCTACGGGTGCTACTTCACAACAGAAGCTGCCTCCTTTCCCTTCAACCATGAGTCCATACGGGTATGTGGACTTGGTCTAGATTAGATATCTACCAAGTGGGATAAGTAACAACAACAACAAAAACATTTCAACGTAAGTAAAGTGTCGCCAATATTTAAATTTCATTTTAAATTCTTACTTACCGGCAAAGCTGCATCAGCGTAACTGAAGATAGTGACAACGACAACGAATTCTTCGCCTCTAATAACACTAATGGGAAGATTGTAAGAAATGAAGAAAGGTTGGAATCCTCTGATAGACGTGACATTGGACAATCCGAGACCGTCTTGGGAATTAATACACACTGCACTGCCTTCCCACTCTGTTATGGTGTGTGGAAGAGTTTCTTTAGCCTTGAAAATACCATCAGGTCTGTGGAAAAAGAAGTGAATTACTTTAAAAAGAAAAGCGTTTATTAATCATCATAGTAAAGATTATGGGTAGAGGGTTGTTGCTTTGGTCAAGTTAGTTAGTATGTAGAATCTCATATCGTCTTTTAAAATGATTAGATGAAACGCTTAGCTGCCACAATAATTAATATTTCTTGAAAAGACAGCAAGACTCAATTTCTACATATTATTATACTTAAGAACAAATGCATGGAATACCATTTTACAAAGTCCTGTTAAACAAGTTCTCCTAAGGTTTAGGTATCATGAAGTAAGGTGAGGTCATCATAAGTTAAGGTCTTGGCTGCCTGAAAAGAGACTCTGCTGCCCGACTGCTTCCCCTAATTGTTGATTCCATATCTTCATCTCTAAATCCAACCCTCTTTCTTGGTCTCTCTCTATACTTCTGTGTCCAAAAGTAAGACCAATTTTCAATGTTGCTTCAAAATATTCATTTGTGTCTGAGTTACGCCTTCCTTTTCCTTTTATCTAATTATTATAACTGTAACTTCCTTATGGACAGAATACAAAATACCGAAATTTTCATTTAATTGTTTATTTCAATTGGTTCAATTTTCGTTTAGTTGACTGGCGCATTTGGTAATATATATATATCGCTCAACAATTTTAAAACCTTAGTTGTTAAATTAAGTTTGCTAGGTAGAAAAAAAAATACTTTAATTCCTTCATGTTGTTTTTCTTCCAAATTTATTTCATCGTCTTCAAAGTAATCCCCTCCGGATACAATGCATTTATGCCAACTTTTTTTCCAATCCTCAATGCATGCTAAAAAGTCATCTGCAAGGAGGACCTTCAAAGCGCTCGACGATTCACGTTGAATCTCTTCAATCAACTCAAAACGGTGTCCCCGGAGTGATCTTTTGAGTTTAGGGAATAACCAGAAGACGTACGGGGTGAATACGGTAGTTGTGGAACGATATGGGTTTCATTTTTGGCGAAAGAGTCACGAAGAATCAATACAGTGTGAGCTGGCGCATTCAGTGTTTTCGGTACCAATCGAGATTTGACGCGTTTGAGGCCCAAAATGGAATTGACCGATCCTTTTGAAATTCCAACATCAGCAGTAGGTCTCTAATTGTAAAAAATGGTTTGCAAGCTCCAAATCCTTAATTTTTTGGACGTGAGCTTCGTCGGTTGAGGTTGATGGTCGACTAGAGGGCTCTTCGTCTTCAACGCGTTCTCTGTCTTTTTTGAATTGTTTATACCACTTGTAAACATTTCTTTCCGATATAGGAATGCTACCGAATGCCTTCTGCAATATGCTATACATTTCCGCAAACAAAATGTAATGCAAGTTCTTTGCTCAATTAATTCAGACATTTCAAATATCGCCGTAATCAGTTTTCTCACAAAGCCAAGTTTTCTCACATATCTTGACGTCAAAGTTCACACAGATGTCAAGAACAGTGTCAGCAATCTGAAAAAGAAAATAAACAATTGAAATTCCATAAGCCCCGGGAATTTTAAATTGCAAATTGTTCTTATTTTTTGGACACAGTAGTATTCTATCATGAATGTATGATGCAATTAATGCATTAATTTTTTGTGAGAAATTTTTAAATAATTCCTACGAATTTTTTTGAATTCCTACTATACACCAGAAATATTGCAAATGATTTTAATCAGATTAAATATTATTGTTTCGCTGCATTTAAAACTAATTACAAAATCATAATTGCTGCAGATCTAATACTGATTATACCACAAAAAAAAGGCAAATTGCTTGATTGCAAATTCAACTCATAATATTATTATCACTCACCCTGTCATTTGCAACTGGAATAACCAAGTCTCTGGAAAATAGTTTCTAACGTCTACAGCAGATTTCAAAGATGATATTTTCCTTTTATGTTTATGTGGTTTAATAGGTTCACCACCAGACACTACAAGAAAAAAAAATTTTTCATAAAATGCAAATTATGTATAAATTGTTTAAAAAAATGTAAAATTTATAAATTTGTAAAATATAATGTATAAATGTATAATTTTTTTGTATTTTAACAATAATGACACATATGCATTAATTTTTGAAATTCATTTGTTCAATGGAAGGCAATTAAGATGGAATGAAAAACTGTTCGACTTATTAATAGGAAGCACATGTTTAGTGGAATTTTGATGTGCTTTTCCTCTTTTGTCTAAAATTCTAGGAATTTCCTAAAACAATAAATTGCATTTTTTTACTTTTCTATGGGATTCATTAATAAAAAAATGTAAAATATTAGAAAACGAGTTTAACCATTCCATTTAAAAGTAATTGTAGTTCAAAATGAGCATCCACATGCAATCACATTTAAAAATTTCTTTTGTAACCGTGCTTCCTCCTCTCGCACTGCAAGAGCGCCCCCTGTGGCGTTTGGGAGAAATGGTCAGTTGGCCTCGAGACTCTCAACCGAGAAGAATTCCAGTACAACCGGCCCTACCGCTGAGAAATGTTTAGTTTCTAGTCTGTCATTCCGAGAGGAAATACAATCCTGCGTAATAGTTGGCCTACAGACTCTCACCCGGAGAAGTATATTTCGCGCATCCAGCGCGTATATAAGTAACTTTATTTTCGGCTTAGAAGTGGATCCTTCCACGGATCTATAATCTTTAAATGTGTTAATATTGTATGTGTGTGGTGTTTGTGAGTGTGCAAATAATCTCCAGCAAACTGATTCTTAATAATTTGAAACTCGGGTTCAAATTCAATACGTGATAATGTAAAAAAAAAAATGATAGAGCCTACTGTAGAATTACATATTAAATGTTTCGTGTAAGACAAGGGTGGCCAACCTGCGGCCCGCCTTAAACATTTTTCCGGACCGGGAGATTTATATTTATATATTTATTATATATTTATTTATATTTATATTTATATATTATTATATTTATATATTTTTTATATTCCCTTTATATTTATATATTATTTATATTTTATATTCAATTTATATTTATATATTATTTATATTTATATATTTTTTATATTCAATTTTTATCGTTATATATTTCTTTACAATGTGCGTTTAGTATCATTATTATTATATTGTCTATGTTACATATATGAAATAATAATAAACACATTAAAACGCTCAATATGTTTCAATTTTCCACTCCAAAAAATCTCCATAGTGGGTTTAAATCTAATATAGGGATATATAATTTTATATGCGGCCTGCGGAGTTAGGATACATTTCCAAAGTGGTTGGGTCGGCCACCCCTGGTTATAAAATTTTAAACGGAACTATACAAACCTGCATCGTATTCTGCTGTTTCATATTCTCCCGTTAAATATTCTCCCGTTAAATATTCTCCCGTTATATAGTCGTCATAGTCGTCTCCTCCATTGTCAGCACATGGTCGACTGAATAAAACGAAATTACTAATTACCAAGAATCCTGCTTCCTGAAAAATGCAAAAAATGGCATTATAAAATATAATTTCATATTTTCAACTATTATTATTTATTAAAAGAAAATAAATTCACATAAATAAACTGATAAATATTTTGAATGGATTCGGAAAATAAAATTTTGTATTGAAAATTAACTTTTTTCTGTCTGTTTCGTAGAAGTTACCTGGAAAGCTGCATAGGAATCTTCGTAGGATGACGAATGCCAAGAATCAGATGGATGAACCTTAGAACTTAACTCTGATGACTGCAGTCCTATATAAAAGCAAATAATGTTTAACATGATGCATCTAGTTAAAAAAAACAAAAAAACCCTGCATGAGCATATTTTCACATGTTTATTGATGGACCTACCGACATTTTTGTATAAATGAATAATTTTCAACTACTTACATGTCTAACAGTTTTATAATTATACACTCAAGAGCCAAAACCATTATGACCACCCCTACATTTTGCAATGAACTCGCCTGGATGACGTGAAAGGCACGTGATCAGGTGGAAGTGGTATTTAACTGGTATTAAGTGGTGGTATTAATCCATGCCAAGGCGGGTTGAAGCTGTGTTGTTCGCCAAAGGTGGGCCAACTCGTTATTGACAGGTGGCCTTAATGTTTTGGCTCTTGAATGTAGTTTAAAATATATTTTTGTTTTTAACACAATTTTCACACATTATTTTTGTTTTTAACACAATTTCTAATAGTTTTATAAACATAGTTTAAAATATATTTTTTAGCCCAATTGGTTCATAAATTTTTAATTGCAGTTATTATTTTAAAGTAATTATGTAAAATGAACTTAAAACTTTTTTGCTATATGCTTTAAAAAATTAAATTAAACTTGTAAATAATTCGTAAAATTTTTATTTCAAACAGTTACATTCTAATACCTATCTTTAGTTCTACACTTTTAATTCCTTATTCAATATATGAAAATGTTCAAAATGAATTTTAAATAGATTATTCTTAAGTATTCAGATGAATTAAATTCACCGGTCTTGTAATAATACTATCAGTCAATACTTGGAAAATGATATAGTATAAATTTTCCTAGTATTGAGACATTAATAAATATCTTTATTTTCATATTATCGTGAAAAACAAGACCGATGAATTTAATTCATGTGAATACCTAAGAACAATCTATTTTAAATTCATTTTGAACATTTTCATGTATTGAATAAGAAATTAAAAGTGTAGAACTAAAAGATAGGTATTAGAATGTAATTTGTTTGAAATAAAAATGTTACGAATTATTTATAAGTTTCATTTAATTTTTTAAAGCATATAATTACAAAACAGATTTAAGTTTATTTTACATAATTATTTTGAAATAATAACTGCAATTAAAAATTTATGAACCAGTTGTGTTAAAAAATATATTTTAAACTATGTTTATTAAACTATTAGCCGAGTAAGTAGTTGAAAATTATTTATTTATACAGAGGTGTCTAGTTCGGTATGGTCCCTCAGTAAACACAGCATCAGAAAATATAAAAATCTTATCTTATGCACCGCAAAAAGCTAAAAAATACGCACGAGGAAAAAAAAATTATAATCCCTAATTTTTTTTCAACTATCTGTAATCATGAAATTTTTATCACTAATCCATAATTATTATATAAAAATCTTATTATCTGCATTTCTGAATCAGACGAAAAATTTATATGAATAAGTAAGATTGATCCAAATGAGCCTAGGATTAAATTTTATAACTAACTTTCTAAATCGTTAAAAAATTATATTTTCTAAATAGTTTTTATTTGTAAGGCATTAATTTTCATTAGTATCCTCATTGTGATAAGGACTATTTTGGGCATTTGGTTTGGTTTGTCGCTTTACTCTCATTTTGTGCCCACTTTAGGCTAATTTGACTGAGACCTACAGTTTAAAGTGGATTCTGAACTACTAACAAACATCTATGCCACAGTCAAGATATAAACTGGAAGCCTGTGGTACCAAAGGCCAAAGCGCAATTGCTACTTTAGGGAGGAACGTGTGATGTGCCTCATGAACGTACTCTTAACCATGGCCAGTCGCCTGCAACGGGTCTTTTGAACCGGGTGTAGGCCTTCCTGCACCAGGGGATTAATAACAACAACAAGCAAAGTAGGCCATCCTTTACATACTTAAGGCAAACTTCAGACTCCATGCAGAGGTCTGATGACCAATTGGCCATTGCTTTGACTATTGGTACTTCAAGTTCGAATCCTGGAGGTGGCATGGATGTTTGTGAGTGGTTCGAAATCCCCATTAAACTGTAGGTCCCAGTAAAATTAAAATTTTTAAAAATAAAGAATGCGTCATCATCAAACTTTTAAACTTTACGTCATCTTTTAAACTTTTAAACTTCATCAAACTTTTACGTCTTATAATTAAATCTATATTTTTTGGTAAAAAATTTGATATTGTTTTAAAAAATCCTTCTTTTTTCTTTTTTACAAATAAAATATTATTGCAATGCTAAAACTCGTCTGGCAATATTTGTTTACGAAGATAGCACAGTAGCAGTTCTTTGAAAAATTAGTTATGTCAATAAATGTGTTTCTTACCTGGCTGAGGTTTATTTTGCTCGCAGAGATCAGAACTGTAAAAATCAGAGTAATCGTTGTCTTCAATAAGATCAAAAATCTTGTTTTTCATGAAAAGAAATAATAAATTTATAAGAAAATTTGTGATAATCTAAGAAGAAAGAATTAAAATCGAAAGAGATCATCGTTTACCTTGTCTTTTGTGAGCTGATCACTGTTATCAAGGAGGGAAATACTTTTATCTACTACTTTTATACCGCAAAGAGAATTTGGAGAAGATGAAACTTGAATAGATGTGGGTGTCCCAGGTTGTTTGACTGCATCTTTAAACTGAAAGTTTACCTGTTGGAAAACAAATGCTTAATTATGCAGGTCAAAAAAATATTTTTCTGGAGTTTTGTTAAATGGTATTATGCGCAAAAGGATCGTATCAATAAAGTAACATAATATCATACCCATAAAGTTGTCTATATTCATAAAGTAACATAAGATCATATCCATAAAGTTGTCTATATCCATAAAGTAACATAAGATCATATCCATAAAGTTGTCTATATTCATAAAGTAACATAAGATCCTACCCATAAATCTGTCTATATTCATAAAGTAACATAAGATCATATCCATAAAGCTGTCTATATCCATAAAGTAACACAAGATCATATCCATAAAGTTGTCTATATCCATAAAGCAACATAAGATCATATCCATAATATCACGATTTATCAAATTCATATAGTTCTTATAATCATTTTTTACATTAATAATACATTTTAATTCATTTTATTTCATTTTATGTAGTAGCTTATAAATGTTCAAATATATTTAAACACAAATTAATTTAATTCACTTTTAACCATGAATAAATGTCTTGAAATGCTTGTATTCCGAAATTAATGTCCTATATTACTTAACGGAAAATTTATTAATTCGATCTGTTTCTTAAATTACCTAATTTTAGTATAAAAATATGAATAAATGAAATAAAAAAAAAAAACTGCAAAATTACTTTAAAATTTCCTACATAAATTAAATAATTAAAAAAACTTACAAAATTACACCAATTCCATAAGTTAAAAATTTAAGAGCAATGCTTCTAAATGCCAGTTAATAATTGAAGTTACCACAAATTTGAATAAAGATCTTGATAACATGATAAAAAAGACGGTACCTTGTTGTTGAAACATTTTTCCACCAGAATTTTTTGTGAATCTGCTATGGTTTCTCTGTCATCTCTAACGTAGAAAACCAGCAGAGTAAAAGAGGGTGACAAGGTAGCATTTACATTGAGTGGTATAAAAACGTCACCAATGGCGGGAACATATCTGATGTACACAAAAATATTAAAAATTTAGTATTTTTACCTGACAATAATATCATTGTTTATAAATATGCATTCTTGAAAATATATTTTTTATAATTCGAAAATTTAACTGTACATTCGTTTGCAAAGTAAGAATGTTGGTATGGCAGGAGCCCGAACCCAGTATTTTCCCAATTAGAGAGACAAATGATAGGTCCCGTGTATCCGTACTTGAACCCGATTGTACATTTGCGCATGTTTGGGATATTCTGTCATTTCTTAATCATTAGCATTTAAATTACCCGCTAACTATCTTCTAGGATCAGTAACACAGAAATCAGCTTCTACCCTCAGTCATCAGTAACACAGAAATTAGCTTCTACTCTCAGTAATGGGTAACACAGAAATTAGCTTATCTGAATTAATAAACCCCATCTTATTGGACATGGAGAATCGTTGCCATGCCTGTATAGCTGTTAAACATTCATACAATTTTACAGTCCATTTTGAAACTGATCACATATTGAAATTGAATTTCTAAATTGTTCATTACTGAAAATCATGTCTTTTAGGCAACTACATTCAAAACAGAAAACTTCATTAAAATTATAGTTAGATATCTTAAATCATTAAAATATGTTTAACTTTCCAATTAACGATAAAAATGTGTTTAAAATTCAGCAGAGAAGAAAAGTCATAAGATATTATGTAAAAATGATCAGAGTATATATTTAGGAAATGGTATATTTTTAATGTAGAACAAAGCTACGAATCTATTCGTTGTAATGTAGAGTTTTTATGTTTAAATCTTTTAATTGGTAATTTGTGGTCGATAGATGTTTTTTTTTTACCTTTATCCTTGTTGGGTTGGTTTGTCGCTCCACTGTCATTTTGTGCACACTTCGAGCTAAATAGACGGGAACCTACAGTTTAACATGGATTCCGAACTACTAATAAACATGTATGCCATTGTCAGGATTCGAACCTGAAGCCTGAGGTACCAAAGGTCATAGTGTTAGCCAATTGGACATCAGGCCGCTTGTCCTTTTTGGGAGGGAAGCCTATGCTTGTATTTGACATTGAAGTGAAGTATTTGTTACTATGTATCACTTATCTGCTTGCATTGAACAAAACGTTTTATAAAAGAAGGTGATAAAATTATTTAAAAATTGAACTCATACCAAATATCATTACCATATCATGTAATGTACAGAACATGGTTCGATTTTTTTTAAATGAAATTAAAGTGAACATACCGTGCATCCCTGGTACTTGGACAATTTTCTTCACCAGATGTTGATTCGCTTGATGACGACGACGATGCAGGTGGCAGTTTTGGAACAAGCTGAGTTTCAGAAGCATTAATAATTTCATCATCTTTCTCGTATTTACTCGAAACGTCGTCTTTCACTTTGAAATTTATATCCTGGTTACCAGTGTACATGACTTTACCTTTTTTTAAAACCTATCATAAAAAAATATATCATTTCAATACTAAGGTTGCTCAATTATACAATGTAAGCACAATAAAATGAATGTAAAAAATATAAAATGTTAATTATTACCATTTTAATTTTCATAATATTATGTAGAGATTGAAAAAAAATATCTGCATTTATAAGAAATTTCTGTACGTCATATATTATTTGAATAAAACTTATGTCCAATTGTATTAATACATATAATTGCTGTTTGTGTTCATGTTGATAATTATTTCGGCATTTTAGATGCAAACTTGTCAATTTTTCCAAATTTTTATCAATTATTTATATACAAAAAATAATTATTAATTTACCATATTTTATAATTCTTATTGGACAATGTACATTTCTATATAAATACATTAGTCGAAAAATCAAACAAAACAAATATAATGTATATAAATTATTTCCAGGAATTAAATAACACACTTGACGTTATGTTGCTCAACACTTTAACAATATCAAATATTCAAAAATTATTATTTAAAGTACATATTTAAATATTCAATACTTTTATTATTATATATTTAAAATAAGACCTTTCTTTGTTAATGCAGGGACGTATTCTTTCTTCCAAACATGAGGTTACTTCTCTCGATGTTTAAATATTGATTTTGTGTTGTATTTCGAATATTTGATTTCAATTTAATGGCTGAGCATAGGTTTATTTTGGACATTTTTTTTTTAGTAATTCCATAGAAAATTCTAGGTGAGTAACGCACAGAAAGGTTTTGGGGCGAAATGTTTTTGAAATATACAATATGGTTATAAGGGAGATTGAATGTTATCTCGTTTGATGTGTTCCAGTAGTGAAAATGTAATGCAATTAATTAAAAGATGATATCAATTGAACAGTTCTATACGCTTTATAAGAAATGCTTGTTTTATGTTGCTACATGCTGCATCATATATTACGATGCATGCATGCTGCTCCATATATTCAATTACATAAAAAATGTGTTTTTTTTTCTGTGGATCGTGTTTTTACTATTTAGTATATCCAAGGATGAAACTATTATTCATCTATGAAGAAAAAAAAAAAAAAACAGTTAAATATTTCAACATTATTTTTATGAAGAAAAAATATAAACTATCAACAATATGGCAGGCTTTTGATTATTTCAACAGATTTCATATTACAGTTACTTCCATTCCTTCCAAAATAAAAAAGCAAAGTGCAACATGTATATATATGCTCGTGGCTTTGTTAAAAAAAATAATAATGGCAAAAATATTGTTAAAATGATAATTGTAAAAATGGTTTTGGGAAAAACTCTCGACAACGTAGCAATAAATAAAGAGAGATTATAACTATAATAAAAAGTTACACAATTTAGACCGTAAATTTATGATAAAATTTTAATATTTCAAATTTATGAAAAATTTTATATGTTGTTTATCATAGAATTTTGTAAACCCGTATATATTTAATTATTTATATATTTTACAATGCCATTAATGATGCTTTAATGTTCTTTTTAAACTAAGCAAATTCTTAATTGTACAAAAAAATGCTATTGAAGTTTATTTCAATAAGATTTCTTTAAAATAATTTTTTCTTTATACCTTTTGTTTCAATACTTAAAAGTTACTTCTGGATCTTTTCAATGTATTTTTTCAATTCCTACTATTAGTTCACACTCTCCCTATATCTATCTTGTTCAAATTTTCCATCATTAATAAAATACTCTTTATTCATCCACTCAAGTTCAAATACATTTTTTTGAACTTGTAGTGGATGACACTTGATGTTAATACAGTTTTTTCAAATATTAATTCATTAATTAAATTTAATTAATTAATTTTAGTTTTTTTTAGATTTAAGTTGCATGTATCTAATAATAGATGGCGCCAGATGTAAGAGGAAAATTTCAATTTTATTTGTAAAGGACTTTTCTGCAATATAGTAAAAAAAGTAGGATTTGACTTTTTTTTAATATTATTTGTTACACAGTAATTAAATAATTACCTGATAAATTAATTTGAACTGAGTGTTCTTTCTGGCAGTAAACAGAAGCCGGATGTTCTTCTGTGTTCCACAAGGAATAGGTTTGCTGATGGTTTCCAACTGAATAAAACTTCCAGAAGGCGAATAGAATGGATCCAAATAGGCACTATCTGTTGGATGATCTAATTCCCCGTCTTCTGTATATTTTAAAGACTTAGCCTATGATAAACAGAAAAAGCATAAAACAGTTTTAAATCTTATTATCTATTAATATCTATCTACTATCTTATTTTTAGTAGAATTTCAAAATGTTTCTTTTTTGCTGAATGTTTGCATAATCACACCAACAAACATTAGGTCATTTGTTGTACAACTGCGTGATTAAATCATTTAATTTATAAGAAATTCAGTAGAATTTAAAAATATTTCTGTCTTTACTGAATATTTGCATAATCTCACCAACGAACATTAGGTCATTTGTTTGTGCAACTGCATGATTAAGTCATTTAATTTATAAGAAAAATATATCTTTCATTTTTTTTGTTTATCAGTATTATTCTATATGACATTAAAAATATTTGTTCAAACTCTTTTAAGTAATTCAACATATTTAATTAAAATATAAAATAATTAGGCTAAAATTTAATTTAAGATAAATATTCATAGCTAGTCTGACAATAATTCTTCTTCATTGGAGCAGCAGCTCCATGGTGTGCCAAGGTCGTCTGCCTACTGATAGATTTCGAAATAGGAGATGTTTTCCTTTTACGGGGCATGGTTGTCAGCCTTACATCCAACAGTCATATTAGACCGGGACCTACGGTTTAAAGTGAATTCCCAACCACTACAAACATCCATACTAAAGTCTGAACTCGAACTAGAAACCTGTGATACCAATCGCCAGAGCGCTAATCACTCGGTCATCAGGGCCCGCCTTAATAATTACTTGAGGAAAATCAAACTTTTTAAATTAGAATTTAAAATTGAATAATTTTTTGAATTTATAATATATGCGCGATGATTTAAAATAAATGGGCAAAACTTTTAAGATCTAATAAAACAGATCTAAATAAGCAATTTTCATTATCCAATGCATAGTCGAAAGTAAACGTTCAACAGTTAGATGGCTCTGTCACAGAAGACATGGAAGAAGTTTTACCTCTCATAATAATTTTTTATCATGGAATACAAAAAAGAATGCCTGGTTACACAACTCAACAAAAGGTGGACGTGCATTTCCTTTAATATAGTTATATATAGTGCTACAGACGGAAAAATTGGCTCTAAAGACTACAATGGGAACGTTTTCCAACTGCAATGAGAATCTTGTTACTAGGACTGCTGCTGATATTAGTATTGTCCAAGAAATCATGGTATTTTAGCAATTGGCTACATCATAAGTGAGATGCAGTTGCTTTTTGGAGTCATCTTCGTAATTTTTGCCATCAATTCCGCAAAGAATAATTATTGGTATTTTCAGCTCTGCATTTCTGCCAATATTACCTCCTCTGTCATTGTATTTCCTTATCCGAAGCATACTGTTATCTAATAGCGGTTCACCTCTTGATTTACAACTATGAGTTTAATCCATGAATTTTTTTTCCAATGAAGCTGGCAAACAGACATGTACGTCTTGGACGTCTTAAGGCAAGCTCTGCGCAGACGTTACTCACTTTGCATTACCCAGAGGGCGCGTGTAACTTGATGGAAAGCCACGGACGCGGAGTAACAATGCCCCCGCAGTGCTCTACGATCCTATTAGGACTGGGACCTACGGTTTAAAGTGGATTCCGTACCACTGCAACACCAATGGGCAAAGCCGGGATTTGAACCCGATAACTGTGCCACGAACGCCAGAGCGCTAGCCCCTTAATCCATGAATTTTGAATCACAATTATTAATCGGGACAAAATTTCATATTATTTGAGAAGAATTAACGTACATTTATATTTTTAGCATTCTTAATTATAATATTTTATTTAGTGTAACATAACATTAAAAATTGTCTTACGTGTAAGTCGATCGAAACTGAATCAGTATTTTGAGGAACGATTGTGTAGTGAATGTTACCATTTGCATCTGAAGTAAAGTTTCTGCAATACTTGATTTTTTTGTTGGCCAACCAGGTGTCTATAACCCTTTTTCTGGATACTGTGGCACAGATTTCAACAGGTTCTTGTGGTGCAGGGCTGTTATCTGGATTAGTTACTTTTAGCTACATTGAGAAAATATTCCAACATAAATTGTATGAAGTAATAATTAAAATTCAAATATGAACAGAAAGCTATTCTGTTGAACCTACATACCTTTCCCTTATAAGGTAGGCCTGGTTTATAGTATTTTCCATGATTTTCATCGGTGTTGAAATCCAACTTCAAAGGAGAATAACTGCGATCCAGATACTTAGTTTCAACTTTTTGAATCCCTGAATAAGTAAAACAGGACTTCGTTAGTATTTTTGAATATTTAAAATTATTTGGTATTTATGCAAATAATTATTTCTTATAATTATTTTTAGCATTTTGAGTTCATATCTATGAACAGTTAAAACAAATGAAATATTTTAAAAGCAATTGATTAGGAATAATTCGTTCATGTTCATTACCAAGAAATTAGAGAAGGATTTTCATTAATACCTCATATTTTGTTTTTCAAAATGAGATATTTGATTTTAAACTGCAATATAATGTCTAATAAAGTTTATATATTTTGAGATAAGGCATTTTATTCCCAAATGATATATACCTTATTTATAAGTTATATATCCTTGGGGAATAAAATACCTTATCTCAAAATAATTAAAACTTCACCAGGCGTTAAGTTTTATTTATTTTGAGATAAAATATTTATTTCCCCTATATCGAATTATTTTATGCATATTTCTAAATATTGGGAATAATTTAAAATGTGAAGAAATTAAAATAAATTTACCTGTTCCTTTTTCTGTTACATTTGCTGTGACTTGGATTCTTTTATAATTAAATCTTCTATCAGGATCAATGGAATCAACGTTTATCGTATAGTTATAACATCCATTAATCTGTATTGGTTATTAAAAACTGTATTTAATATTAAAATATAATTAAATATAAAATTTTTAAGAGCAATAAATAATGCAATTAACAAGGCAACATACAAGATTCCTGCATCTAAAATTTAAGAGCAAACATTAAATAGCTTGTATTGGTTCAGTGGTTTTTTTTTGTTGATAACAAGGAAGAACACGCATAAAATTTACTTCAACACAATGCAACGTAATTAGTATTTTATTACTTAATTATTTCAAGGAACACGGCAAATCAAATTGTTAGCAGATAAAAAATTAGTTTAAAACCAATTCTTTACTTAAATACTCAAATTCAGCATTACTATCTTTCGTAAGTTGTTGTTATTATTCCCTCTGGTGCAGAAAAGCCTACAACAGGCCCAGAAGACCGCGTCGCAGGCGACTGGACCATGGGTAATATAGCGAGAAACCACGAGGGCTGAAGACTGACTGACTCTCAAAACCACTCTCTACGATCATATCATACCGGGACCTGCGGTTTAAAGTGGATTCCGAACCACTGTCGGAACTCGAATCGGAAACCTATAGCACCGAGCGCCAGAGCACTAGATACTCTACCATTCAGGCCTATCTTTTGTAAGTAATTGAAATGTTTAACATAATATGAAAGTTATTAGACTATTTCCTTTTATATTAATAATTTAAGCCAATTAATAGCTATATTAATTACATTAATTTTTCATTTGAATTATTATTATTTGGATGTTGGTAATAATACATAGTAATTTAATGAAATGCCTAAGAATATATTAAATCAATTCAAAAACTTAGTTATTGCTTTTTAAGCTACAAAAACATTTTAAAAATGGATACATTAGCCACCTTTCATCATTCTTTGGTGGACTCTTCGTGGTATGTGTAACTGAAGCGTGAAGCCCACCAAAGTACAGCAAATTGTTATTGATAAAAAAAATTGAACCTACCATCATAATATTTATGATTATCTATAATGGGTTAATATGATTAATTTGTTATATTATTATATAGATATTTATTATGGTTAATAATATGGTTATCAATATTATCTACTATTACTGGGAAATGAAGGGAAATAAATTCATGATAATAGAGTAAATACTTCTAGTATAAACAACATATAAATTATGTTACTACTTTTATACATAATTACAAGTACTCTACTTGTTGTATAAGTACTCTACTTGTTGTACAAGTACTCTACTTGTTGTACAAGTACTCTACTTGTTGTACAAGTACTCTACTTGTTGTACAAGTACTCTACTTGTTGTACAAGTACTCTACTTGTTATTACTTATATAATTTACAAGTCACATATTCAATAACATATTAAATTTACAAGTCACATATTCAATGACATATTATCTATAAATGTTAGTATGCCAACAAAAGTAAACATTGACAGCAGAAAATTCACCATACTGAAATTTAAGAAATTTATGAATTTCATTGAATTTTTATGTATATTAAAAAATCAAATATTTTTATTTCACCTTAGTGTGATTATTTATTATAAACTGAAGTTTCGTAGGATTTTTATCTGTTTTAATTATGTACAAAACTTATTTATGAGATAAATATTATATTTATAACTGTTTGAGGCAAAAATTACCTGAACGGAATTATGTAAAATAGGAGTCCTTGAATAAGATGACTGGTAAGAGTATATTTCAAGAGAAGTATTAAGATTCAATGTACCAGTTACTGGTTCCCCGTATGTATATCTAAAAAGCAGTAAAAATATTATAATTAATTAATTAATAATAATTATAAGAAAAACTAATGCTAACTGCTTTCAAATACAGAAAGATAATATAAAATTTACAAAAAAATTAAATGTCTTACTCAGCACAAACTGATACTGGAATAGTATTTGCATTTTTAAGCACAAAAGAAGGGAATTCGATTGAAACACTAAATTTAGGAAGCTCTGAAAATAAAATAAAAATGACAGTAAATGAATGGTTTTAGCTAATACAGTAATAACCTCTGTAAGTCGAACTTCAAGGAAGACGCCAAATAATTCGAGTTATAGATATATTATCAATATTATGGACCTAATATATACATTCGACTTATGGAGGATTTCGATTTACGCGGATTTTGTAAGGAAATATCTGCCTTGTAGAGGTCTAGATTCTTTCTAACTTAGTTTGAGTTACAGAGGTAAAGTTATATTATGTACTACAATAAAAAACAAAATAATTACGAAACAACCTTAAAATTAAAAATATTATGTATTAAAAAAGTCAGTTATTATTATTATTATTATTATTATTTTTTGCTTTAGACAATTCGATCGTTCTCTATCTATAATATTATCTAAGCTATAAAGAGCAGAAAATTATTTTTCTTCCGAGTTGTTATTTCATAGAATATGTTATTCTATTTACTCGATACTCATGCATTGTTTTCTAAGAAACAATGACGTGCATTGGTGGCAAATTCTTAAAGTCAGTAACTTATTTTTCTTCGAGCTTTAGAGGTAATTAGTTTCAAATGATCGAGTTGTAAAGGTTGTAAAATCAAACATTGCTAATGTTCGAGATACAGAGGTCCAATTTTTTTTTCTAAGTTACGGAGGGAAAATATATACCAAAATGACTTGCCGGGATTGACTAATTATTTTGACTTATAGAGGGTTGAAATTTCGTGTAATGGAGTTTTTGGGGCTTGAAGAGAAGGGAACAAAAATTTTTTTCGAGTTGTGGAGGTTTTCGGCTTATCGAGCTTCGACTTAATGAGGTTCTGCTGTATATTATAAAAATAATAAGAACCTTTTTTTTAATTCAAAAAATAAATATATAAATTATAGAAACTCACTGTATTCTTTCACATCGAATGTTGTTGATGGCGAATCATGTTTATCGGACAAGAATATTCTCCATGTACCGTGAACAGGCTCATCAGCTAGAGGGAATTTCATTTCCGCTATTCCTGTATAATTTGTAAAAAAATAAATAATATGAACCTATTTTTAATAACTTTTTTGAAGGAAATTGGTAGTTTAAGTGATCTAAATCTTTATTACCTGTAAATTAATTAGTTCAGTGTTATATTCAAAATTATACGATTGAAACCAAAAAATTAATTTCGGGCGTATTACATTTACAGATGAAATACTTACAAAAATAAAAATTAAAGAAAGGCAGTTAACCCCTTACCTGCCGAGGAAAACTTACGAGATGCGCTCCCCAGTGCCACCGTTTTTCATACAGGCGCGCGTAGTTATGCGATGTATTGGAGGAAAAAAAGAGGTGCTTTTTGCAACATAAGACCTTTTTACTTTCACAGAAAAAAAAATTAAAAAAAAAAAAAAATTCTAAATTTAGAGTATAGAATAACAGTGTAATAAAACAGATGTTAGAACTTATCTGCTGTGTGATATTTCCTAAAACAAGAATTATTTATTGTTTCATATGCAAAATATGATAGGAGAAATAACTATTTATTTAAAATGTCTAAACTTTTTTTTTATAAACCAAGTCACATAAACCAAAATCACATTCATTGCATTGATAGCTGGTTTCACGACGAAACGGAAGCAAAAGAAGAATAAAAAAAGCACGACCTACTCAAACAGAAACAGAAGCAAAAACTGCACAGCTATGACTCACCGTTTCAGAAACATCCCCTTTACCAATACCCTGTCCCTTTTCTCTGAAATAATAAAATCCGTTTCAAACATTGTCAAGGTCATTTTGTGGTATTCCAAGACCGTGGGAGCAGTTTTCTTTATAGCAGCGCAATGCAAAGGATCGTACTTCGGAAAGGCGTATATATACGCCGGCGGCAGTTAAGGGGTTAATGAAAAAGAAATGAAGTTATTTTTTTCTAACATATTTAATAAATATTTTGCTGGATAAAGATAGAACATAAGAAATTTATGTAATAAAATTAAATTGAATTTTGATATTGAATGATTTTATTTCTCAAAATTCTACTAATATGTATATGATATTAGTAAAATACATATATTATATATACATTCAAAAATATGATATTATATATACATTCAAAAATATGATATTATATATACATTCAAAAATATGATATTATATATACATTCAAAAATATGATATTATATATACATTCAAAACTATATTTTTATATCCACTTATTCATAGTTTAAATTATAACTTAAATTGCATTTTAATACACATAAGCTGTTAAACAGTTTAAAATTTATTAAAACAAAATTAAACTCGAATGTATTTACGTCTTGAATGCATCAGTTTTTTTGCAAAAGTGATTTTTCTTCTGTGCATAAATAACAGCAATATGGATTGAAATTAACAATAATTTAATACTGGAATATGAATTATTCTATCAAAATTTGAAATAAGAAAAAAATTGCTTTCTTTCAAGCAGATTGATTAAGAAAATAGTTTCCATTTTACCTTTTCCAAGCTGGACGCCTTTAAATTGAAACAATTTATTTCCTTGAGGATCTTCTACGTAAACATCAGCTGTCTGATAAAGTATAAATAAAAGAATTAGTTGTTAAGATGTTAAGTTATATTTATTTATAGTACAATTTCAGTGATAAATGGGAAAAATATCACGTATAAAAACTACCAGATAACTCATTCTTATAGAGAATAAAGAACGACAAATTTTTTCCCAGATTGTGTGAAATCAATTATTTGTAGAAAAATATCACAGAATTTTAAAAATAAATTCCCAATATACTTAAAAATATGCAATATTTTATAACATTTCTTTTAGATAAGTAATTATAAAAGATTAGCTGAGATCACTGAGCGTTTGTTTTTTAATTATGATAAAAAAATGCACTTACATTTTTCCATTTTAATTTTATTAATATTAATTTAATAAATCCTTAAAATAATATCATTGTTCAAATTGATTATTATTCTGTGAAAATGCCTCTTTTTATACTTAGAAAAACACATTTTTTTACACATAAATCGTTAAATTGAAAAGTATCAAGTTTTAGTTTTCAACTCAATATTAATATTTGTCATTAAGTGTTCCCTACAATCACACATTTATTGACGAAGACAAAAATTTAGTTTAAAAATTAAATGTTATTTTTCTACCCAAGGTAAAATTGATACTCTTTTGGTAAAATTGATTTAATTTTTTTTATAGAAATAATAATTTATTTAATAATTTATTCATTCATTACAAAATATCAGACGTTTTATTTTGAAAATTGTCACTTGTTAGATTTTCTTTTCCTTTAAGTTCATGATTCACTTTTTCAATTTGAACAGTAAATAAAATTTCTTCTGTTTTAATACTTACATCATTGGCTTTGTTGGATGGTTTCAAGTTTTTGTCCATTTTCAGTACACGAAATTTCACTGCAATAAAAAATTTGTATGTTTTCATAGACTATATATAACTAAAAATAAATTTCTAAGATTTAAATTCATTCCAAAGAATTTTCAGTAGCAGAATTGGATCTATCTTTTGTTATTGAGAAAGGTTCCTGAACTATAATCCATATTGTAGTTAAATGTGTTCTCAAATTAATTATTTTAATATTAGGATGAAGATAAGGAAATAATGAGTTATATAAATAATTTCATTTGTGATTTAAAAAAAAAATCAGTCGACAATGATATTGTTCCTTATCTTTAAATTTCTAACATCTCATATCAAAAATAGGATATTTATGAAACATTTTTTCCTTCATCATATGTTTTGAAATAATCTCATTTATTTATTTATACATATCAAATATTTCTTTTTAAAAATTATTATTACTATTTAGAATTAATTTTTATTGGTACATATCAAGCGTTTTCGTTTAAAAATTACTACCACTATTTAGTAATTAATTTTTATTCATTTGTACATATTAAGTGTATCCTTTTCAAAAGTTACTGTCACTATTCAACAGTTAATTTTTACAACATTGGCACTTTGACAGAAATCAAATTGCCAATGCTGTTACAAATTTTTCTCATTAATTTTGTTAAATTGACGTTGAAGAAGACAATTTTTCAAAACACGTAATTTAAGTTTATTTTTTAATTTTGATAAAGTTTATATAAAAGAAGAAAAATTTGTTGAGTTATACGTATAGGAATTTTTAGGAAAATGTAATGATATTTTAAAAGAAATAAAAATCTGAGATGTATTTACATACAGATAAGTTCCATAAATTTCTACATTCAAGTAAAATTTATTTGGCAAACAATTTAAGACATTTAAAGCCCTTATGGAAATATTGACTGGAAAAGTTATTGCCGTTTGTTTTATTCTCCTGTGCAATCAGTTTTATAGTTTTTTAACAACTTATACAAAACCAAACTGGACTACATGACCAGTTTGATATATAAATTTGCAAGAAGCAGCTGAAAAGATAAACCAGAGGAAAATTAAAATCTTTTTAAAGTATTAAATTACGTAAAGACATATAATTCTTTGCATTTGCAAGTCTATTATTAAGAATTAAAAAAAAATTATGTAAATTTAGAAATTCGTAGAAATCATTAATGTAAGAACTTTTGATTGATTATTAAAATTGATAATAGGATTTTGAAAGGAGATAAATTGTAAGTATCTTTACAATGCTGACACAGCTGAGTAAATGCAGTGAATGCAATTTCATTCTTTGCATGTCTCATATGCGCGCGCTTAAAAAATCGAAGATGATATCATAAAAGCAATAAAACTGATATAGAAAGAATAAATAGCATTCTAAAATACAAGATAGAACATTGAATTCTTCATTACAATATTCTTACTTACATATGCAAAACATCAAAATTTAAGTGATATTAGTAAACTAAAAAGTATTAATTGTAGACATATGCATATGTACGAACTAAATTTAGAAATATAGATATCATTAATGTAAGAATTTTTGATCGATTATTAAATTTGATAATGTGATTTTGAAAGGAGATAAATTTCAAGCATCTTTACAATGCAGACATAGCTGAGCAAATGTAGTGAGCACAATTTCATTCTTTGCATGACACATAGGAGAGCACATAAAAAATCGAAGATAATATCGTGAAAGCAATAAAGTTGATATTGAAAGAATCAATAACATGTTGAAATACAAAACGGAGCATTAAACTTTTCGTTACAATTTTATTACTTGCAATTGTAATACATATGTAAAGCATCGAAATTAAAGTTGATATTAGTAAACTAAAAAGGATTAATTGTAGACATATGCATATGTAAGAACTAAATTTAGAAACCCCTAGATATCATTAATGTAAGAATTTTTGATTGATTATTAAATTTGATATTATGATTTTGAAAAGAGATAAATTTTAAGCATCTTTACAATGCATATACAGCTGAGTAAATGCAGTGAGGGCAATTTCATTCTTTAAACATAGGAGCATGCATAAAAAATCGAAGATGATATCATAAATGCAATAAAGTTGTTATTGGAAGAGTAAATAGCATGCTGAAATACAAGACAGAGCATTGAATTTTTCGTTACAATTTTATAACTGGCAATTTCAATACATGTGTATTACATCAAAATTAAAGTTAATATTAGTAAACCCAAAAAAATTAGTTGTAAACATATTTTTGGTTCTTGCATATGCATATGTTTGCAAGGGTAGTATTCATGATTTTTAATACAATAAATTATTTGTATTGGTATAAACTATTTGTATTGGTAAAACTATTGGTATAAACTATTTGTATTGGTAAAACTATTGGTATAAACTATTTGTATTGGTAAAACTATTGGTATAAACTATTTGTATTATTAAAACTATTGGCATAAACTAGTTGAATGGTAATTTATGAATAATACAAATAATATTGGTATAAACTATTTGTATTATTAAAACTATTGGTATAAACTTGTTGAATGGTAATTTATGAATAATACAAATAATATTGGTATAAACTATTTGTATTAATTCATAAACTTTAACCGTATAAAAATATAAAATATATTTTTATTAAAAAATATTATTTAATACTTCATATCGACAAAAATTATTTTATGAATCCTTTTCAGTAATTTTTAATATGATAATCTGCATAATATGAGTTCGAAGAGGATAATATTATTCAGCTAACTTACCTTCTTGTCCTGGTTTATACATTGGCTTGTCTGTTTGAATAATATATATATTAGGCTTCGAATTAGAGAAGTCTACATCATCGCTGCCACTTATGGGTTTCCCACACATGGTACCATTAATTTGCAACCTTCCACTATAAATGTAATCTCCATCATCAACTGACTTTACATTGAGTTGAAGAAGTGAATCTTTCTTGCCTTAAATGAACGCAAAAAGACTAAAATTAAAGATCACATTGAAATAATTTGATATCTATTAAGTTTAGAAACATCAATAAATTTTCACCTTTTTCAATTTGGAAGTTCTGTTCTTGTAGCAGAAGTTCATCTGAACCGTAAGATTTTGTATAGTACAATCGGACCTTTAAAGTGCTTTCATCAAGGCATCCAAATCGAAGCAACTGCAGTTCGTTATCTTGTCCAATGTTGAGAGATTTTGGTGCAGTAAAAATGTATCCACTTGAACAGAATAAAAATACGAATTCTATAAAATATACTGGTTTCCAAAAGTTAAGCAACAAATTGAAAACTAATGATAATTCGAAAAGTCTAAATAAATTGTAAAAACTTGGTGATAATATGTATAATATGTATACATTAAGTGTAACTTAAAAACATAAGAAAATGTTTTACATTTAGTGTGTTAATGTTCAATATCTATAATTTCTGAACATAAAACGACCTAAATTCGGAAATACAAATTAAATACAAAAAGAAATTTATTGGTAAGTATGATCAACCCGAAAAGTAATACAGGCCTAGAAGAGAAGTCTTAAGCTGTTTATAATGTTGCCAGTGAGTTGATAGATAACAAGTTGATGGTAAGTATATATTAAGATATCTTATGATCAACCCGAACAGTAATACATGCCTGAAAGAGAAGTCTTATGCTGTTAATAAGTTGTCAATGAGTTGATGGATATCAGGTTGATAGTAAGTGAAGTGATAAATCAGGTGATACATATTGAGATATCTAATAATCAACCCGAACAGTAATACAGGTCTGGAAGTGAAGTCTTACGCAGAATATAATGTTGTTAATGATCTGATAGATATCAGGTTGATGGTCAGTGTATATATTGAATATCTCTTTGTATAAAACATTTGTGTGTAATTGTAATATAACATTAAAACTTTTTGCATAAATCATTGCATAAAAATTTCATTTCAGCTACGCATTATTTTTCTTGCCATTATTTTTAAAGCCATTCTAAAAGTTACAGTTATTCTTTCAATATCTAACAAGCTTTAAGAATAAAGTAAATATGATTTTTAGAAAAATTAATAATTTAAAGAAATATTTTTAAACTTGCAATTTTATATTCATAAATAATAAAAAAATGATTTTTATTTGATTGATACTTTCTGTCGAATGTTTTTTGATAATAAATGTTGATTGATTAAGAACCTGTGCATTTCATACATCATTTAACTTTAACTTTCATTCTTAACCAGGATATTATACGTGAAATCAATGTATTTTAATCTGTGCTATTATTTACTATAAGATAGATTTCGTTATTGATGGTTGCCTGAAGTTGTTGAAATACGCTGCAACATATGTATATTAAATATTAATATCATCTATAGGACAAGTTGCAAAGTTTTACTTACAGATATTTTACATTACTTGCATTTTAGTCCAATATTAATCTTAAATGCTTTAATTGAATTTTGGGGAAAAAAGGCTATTTGATATACATTTGTACGGAAATTACATAATTCATGCATATACATAATTATAATTGACATATTAGAGAGTTTTTGCATACCGTACGTTAGTTACCGTAGGACGTCCGTTAGCTTTTTCTCCCTAGCGCGCATGCTCATAGGAAACTGAGCAAGCGCGTTAGGGAGAAAAATCTAACGGACGTCCTACGGTAACTAATGTACGGTATTGCAAAAACTCTCTATTGAGTCTATGATTTGCCTTATTGAAAAAAAAGCATTTAATTCAAAGAAATAACTTCTTCATCTAACATTTTAAAAATACAATTTGTATTCAAATAGCATTATTTTTTTACATTAATGGCTTACAGATATATATTCTTTAACTTCATTTAATAAGAAAGTTTTACGATAGTTTTCAAAATCTACCTTTATAGAATTAAGTTTTATTTTTTGTATCGACAATTACATTACTTATAAAGTTAAATATTGTAAGTTAAATTCCAGATATATTTTCATATTAATAACGCAAGTCAAAAACTCTCTATTAGAGAGTTTTTGCATACCGTATTTTGGACGTCCGTTAACTTTTTCTCCCTAGCGCGCATGCTCATAGGAAATTGCGCATGCGTGTCTGTAATAATTTTTCCTATGAGCATGCGCGCTAGGGAGAAAAAGCTAACGGACGTCCAAAATACGGTATGCAAAAACTCTCTAATAACATAAGTTATTTTGTATAGCATGATAACATGATTTAATTTTACTATGCTCAATTGTATAATTTCAACAGTACTTAAAAACCATTACTATTCATATTCAAGATCTTATTCATAATAATTTAGCATAAGTCAATGGGAAAATATTTCTATATATTAATAACGTATAATACATACTTTTTTGTATCTATTGCAGCAGCACTAATTCCTTTTAACATGAAAATTAGTACTATGAAACCTAACGATATTTTTATAGCCATTTTTATCTGTGTAACATGGAATCTAAAAGAAATAAACAAACATTTATAACTATAAAAAAATTCTAAATTTATAAATATAAGTAAGAAATTTAGATTTTTTTTTTATCAAATCAAATTTTTTTTTTAATACTAAAAGTATTTGTTATTCAATTACTTTAAATATAATTGATTAAAGTCTTAACTTTGCTTTGATATTTTCTAATTGGATTAAAATATTGGACTAGTCATCATTTTAATGACGTAAAATAACATTTAGCATGCTATTATTTGATAAAATTATTTAAAATTTAGTATTGAAATTGTGCCGGTTAAAATTAGATATTTAATTAAATTTATGCTTCACTTTAATCGTGCAATTTATCTGTTTTATATTCAAATCCATTTAACTTAAATTATTTATTGTTAAATAACTGGTTTTATAAAATCATTAATAATAAAGTGCTTCAAGTTTATTTAATTCTTTATATTTTGTAAAACAGATATCTAATTTATCAGAAATCAGACATATAATATATCGGACATCAGTCATCGTAATATATCCGACATCATTATTAAAAGAAAATTAAGTTTACATTACTAATTTTATTTATTATACAATTTTTTAATATACAATTTTTTAATATACAATGAGTAATATTATATTATTAAAAAAATTCAGAAGTAGCGCATTCAGTTTTTTTATACCCTAATCAAATAATTATAAGTTTTGAAAAATATGTAAATAAAAATAGTTCGAGACGAATGAAAAAAAATAATTTTGTTATTTATATTTCATAATTACTTGCCATATTATTTTAACGACTAATAAACTTTATACCAACAATTAAATAAATGAAATAAAATAAAATAAAAAAATAAAATGTAATAAAATAAAAAAAAAATATATAATTTTAAAAATTACTATTCAAATTCAATTTAAAAAAATAATTAAAAAAATTATTAAAATTATTAAATAATTATTAGAAATAATGAATTATAATAAAATCGTAATTAATGAATGTGTGACTGATGATTATTAAACCCATTGTCAGCTATAATTAAAGATATTCAAAAAGTAATTAAAAAATTATGATAACAATATGAGGTTGAAGTTGAATTAACATACATTTGGCAGGGATTTTCACTTTTGTAGTACATTCACAAATGCTGAATGTATAATCAGCTTATACACAAGAAGAAATTATGAGAAGATATAAACAAGGCATTTATTAGAATCTGAACCCAAACATTTAGGCTTACAATTTACATTTTCCTTATGCAAGCAAAGAAGTTTTATGATGGAGATGTGTTTATTCAGCTGAATAATGTATTATTCATTCTTATAAGAAATTTCGTAAATAAACAGCCAACACAGTAAAAGTGGAAAAATTACAAAGCCAAAATATTGCTTTAGTAATATAATCAATTTCAGAGTTACTAAAAAAATCCAATTTATATAAAAAAAATTTCTCAAAAAAGAAGAATTTAAAAATTCCAAGAAACAATTGAAAAAAATTCCATTAAAGAAAAAAAAAAAAAAAAAAAAAAAATCTGTTCTTCTAATCATTCAGAAAATCTTGTTGTGAAGTTTTTGCAAATAAACAGCTAATACAGCAAAAGTGAAAACATTACAAAGCCAAAATATTACTTCAGTAATGTAATCAATTCGAAGAATTACGAGTGAAATCCAATTTATCAAAAAAAAAAAAAAAAAAAAAATTATGCGATTTCTCCAGAAACAATTGATTTAAGAAATTCTATTACCAAGAAAAAGAAAATTCTGTTCTTCCAGTTGTTCAGAAATCCGTGTATTGATGTTTTTGGAAAACACTTTGGTAATAAGCTTAATTAGAAGTACTTTTTGCAGATATAATTTTTTCTTTTTATTTAATGTAATCTTAAATAAAACGAGAATATTATCTATCGATATAAATCCTTTTATGTATAGTTTTGTTTATTAAATGTGATTTTAAGTCTATTGTTAAAAATTTGACTGGAAAAAATAACATTTAAGTTTGACTGAAATACCACCATACACCAATAAATAAATACCAGAAAAGAAATTTTGATAAAAGTAAGAAATTTTACAAGTAACAATCCTTTCTTTTTATTTACTCTAATTTTCATTTAGATTATTTGTTTTTAAAATCGTGAGTATTTTGATATCTTAATATTTGTAATGTCACTGGTTTTAGAAGCTATCAATACGGAAGAAGAAATTACTGAACATACAGTTCATAAGTATAAGCATACCTTCTTTAATTACTGTACTACTAAGGTTTCTTAATCCTCAATTATATAACTGGATTTTTAAAGTTATTGTTCCAACTTATTGGAGGTCCTGATCAAAGAATCTAAGTATTTTAAACCATTCGAAAGCGATTTAAAAGATACAAAGAAAAAGTTAGATTAGTAAATTACAATATACTTTTATTTTTCAGGTTTGTGCTTGATAGATTAACAGGTATACCTCAGATATCATTTAAGAAGATTTGTATTTTGCTTTTTAACCAAAACCAAGGTTATTTAGAGATTAGAAAATCTTCTATTTCAAAAACAAATATCGTGATAAAAGATATAAATAAGCAAATAAAAACTTGCTATTCTATAGTAAATGATAAACTGTATTTGGTTAATAGTAATTAGTTTAATTAAACTCTTTCGGTAGATCAAAGATATTTAATCGCAATTAATAGTATTCAAGTTCGTATATATTATATTGATTAATTTCTTAATTTTCGTTTTTTAATGGCAATCATTTGATTTGAAGTTGTAAGTCTATAATGCATTAGATGTATAGCAAGTTACATTGGTTTCATCCCAATTTGAAATGTGTAGCCAATGAAATAGTATACCGGAATTTATACACTTGACTTTTTTCTTTAGTTCAGTTAAAGAGCTTGCATATAGGGATTGCAATACCAGTATACCGAATACCGCTATTTTGAGCCATTTGTACGATTTTTTTCATACCGGTATTCACAAGTTTAAATACCGGTTTTTCGGTATTTACTAGAAATTTAGAATTCTTATCTGTGAAAATCTTCTTATCTGTGAATTCTTATCTGAAAACTAGAAATTATTATCTGTGAAAACAAGGTTGTAGTTGTGAAGAAATTGTGTAATATTTCGATATTTTTTAAATTGGTGCGTTTGTTATACACATTGTATTAGCATATACATACAAAATATTTTTCAGAATTATCTATTATATATAATTCCCGTGTCACGATGTTTGTTCGCGATGAACTCCGAAACTAACCATCCGATTTTAACTTTTTTTTTTTTTTTTAAATGTGTGTTTTGTTCCAACTTGAGAAATAGGATAGTTTTTATTCAGATTTTTTTTTGTATTTAAATGCAAAATCGGTTAAAATCTAGCATTGAGGAAGGCGCCAATCTTGCAACCCTGAATTTTCGCCAATTTCTTTAGGGTTGCAATACTGCAATTAGAGGAATTCGTAGCTTCATTTTTCGAACAATATAATGACTATTTTTAGATGGCGCCATGTCTCGATGCCTGTACTACATAACCGTAAAATTCTCATGTTCTGAATATTATTGTTTTATATACTACTTTAAATTTTGTGAAAAATATATTGTATGAAATTTATATTATTTCTATGCGAAATAAATCAAATGTATGTAAGTATTACCTGATTTGATTATCAATATTTTTTTATTTTCTAAGTTTGAATTTGAATTGGAATAAAATATATGGAATGAAAAGTTGTGAATCAAAACATTGAACTTTTCTATGCTTAAAGTTTGTCAACATGTGTTTTATTTGATTAAGAATTCTAAAATGAAATGTGATCTGCAAGATAATATAATATAGACAATATAATTTTAAAGAAATATGATGAATTTTAAGGATTTTTGAAAAGTGTGAAAATGAAGTAAACTCTGCAATTATTTGATATAATGATAACATTAAAATTTTATAAAAGGTATTATAATAGTTGCAAGTTGGAAATCAATGACATTTTTTTTTTTTTTTTTTAAACTTTTGTTATTTGAAAAACAAAGAATTTGAGTTATAAATTTGAGTGATTTGAATATTGTCGAAGAAAAATTGATAAATGGTACTTTTAAATTGGAAGTTATTTAAAGAAAACAAAACAAATAAATAAGTGTTTATATTAATAAAGGAGAATTTAAAGCTCAATAACATTTTTATGTATGTACATTTGTTTTTATTTACATTTAAAAGTTGGTTTTAATTATTTCTTATTTGAATTTTTATGCATTTTGTATTCATTCAAAACACCATAATACTAATATTTCTGTTCTAAATGCTTTGAAACTTAATGTAAAAGTTTTCTTTAAATGTATGAAAGGAATAGCACATGGAAATTAATTTAAATTCATAAATTATTTTTATTTCAGTTTTTAAACTAAGAATTTTTGTAAATTTGTAAAAAAAAGTTTGTGTCGGCAAACTTTAAGCATACAAAAATATATAAATAATTAAGATATAAATTTGAAAACAGTATATTACTTACATAAGGATATTCACAGCATAAAAATACTTGCAAAGGAAAAAACTATTCATGTTTTATTTATTTTTGAATTATCAAATTTTGCAACAATATCACATTTTTGCAATGTTCATCCATATTTTAAAGAATAAATTGTATAAAAAATAGTTAAAGTTGATATTTTTATGTGAAATTCAAAGGTTTTGAATATATTTAATCAAAACACTTGCAAAAAGGCTAAATATTTTAAATCCAGGACATTTCATATTAAAAAGCCTTTGCAAATAGGAGGAAGTTGTAAAAAAAAATTTTGTCGAGCAAATTTTAACTTTTTCAGAACAAAGCTCAGAAAATATTTAGAGCTTTAAGGAAAAATAAAACTAAATTTTTTAATAAATAAGACTATGAACTTGATGATTCAATGTCATTTTAATATATTTATGACATTTTTAAAAGTAATATCTCTAATTAAAGTTGTTTTTAGCTTTTTTTCAGAATGAATTTTTATGCTTTTTGTTTTCATGTGAAACATCATAACACAAGTAATTTTGTTCCAAATGCTACAAAACTTTGTATTTATGTTTTTCATAAATGTAAGTCATTTATTATTATATCCCGATTTTATTTTAATTGTATTGTATTTTTTCAATTGGAGAATCCCTGTTTCTCCCATGGGCAGCTGTATGTTGCATGCTCACGTGTTGGAAAACCATCGAATTTATTTATTTTGACGAAAGACAGACTAACAAGAAATATTGTTCATCACTTAGTTCTTAGTTAAATGGAAGTAATGATTATTAAAAATTAAATTACGTAAAATAATTATAAAACAGTGTTAAAAATCAACATTATCTGCCTCATTCATTAAATTAATAAAAATTTAACATTTTCTATTCATTGAAGCTTAATTTCACCTTTTCATCATTCTTTACTAATCACTTCCTTAATACCAATTATAGTATCTAATAATTGAACGAAATACAAGAAAGCCACAGCAACGCGTGGCCGGGTCTTCTAGTTATATATATATATATTCATAAATAATACCCCATAATAACGAATAAAAATATCTTTAAAGAACAAAAAAAAAAAAAAAAATCAGTCGATAATACTTCGGTTTGGTTTCATTATTTATATGATGAAAAGAATACGGTGGCACAATGTAAAAAATGTTCAAGTGTTATTAAAGTGAGAAAGTACAAGCAGGCTCCATACACATTTAAAAACGAAATATGATACAAATCTGTTAAAGCGGAAACAATCTAATTGTGACGAATATACAAATTTAAGTGATTCTTTACATACTGTTATCATTTATAAGTTAAAATTTTTTTGTGATATTTACATTCTCTAATTAAACTGGCAAATAATAATAAAAAAAACACACCTGTGTTTTCTTTTTTAAAAAAATTTCTACTACTGGTATTAAAACCGATATCCCGGTATTAAGATCTAAAAAATACCGAATACCGGTATTGAACTTTTGGTCCGATATTGCAATCCCTACTTGCATACAACCGCATCGTACCATGTCCAGTATAGACCCGGATGTCTGTACGATGAGGTATAATTTATGCTTTGAATTGACTGTTATGTTTTGAACTGAGCTCTTACAATGATAAAAACCTAAAGTTCTAACTACCGAATTGTCAAAACTGTTAACTTCCAATCCTAATTTATTGATTACATTAAGTAGAAGTTACAGCCCAACTCGTGGTTCAATGGTAACGTGTGCCGCTGGTGAGCATTAGGGATGATGTTCAATAAACTGGGGTTTTGTTATAAACACTGTTTCAAAACAAGAGGAGACTCGATGGTGTTTGTGATGTTCAACGTCTTGTCTCGTTAGTCGGACTACCTGATGGAAGTTTCCGGGTTTTCTTCCATATGATACTCAAATTAGTGGTAGTTATCCCTAAAAGTACTCGCGGAAGGCACTGTCCTGCTTCTTCAACGACACACAGCCAAATCAGACTTCTACTTACGGGTGCTTCATCAGAACAGAAGCTGCCCCTTTCCCTCCATCCATGAGTAGACTACTCATGGGATGCCCACTCCGCAATGCAGAACACAACAACAACACAACACTAGACACAACACAATATTAGAAGCTACTAATAATTGCACAGTACAAGGAAGATCGCAATATAATATAGAGGTATCGTATAATGTATGTTAATCTGTTATGTTATTTTACAGAAGAACTGTCATCGTTATAGTATAATATACAGCCATTTATTACTTAATTATTTTCTAAACTTTAATAGATTTTTTTTTATTTTAGATAATTTGATATGAAAGCAGGCATTTAAAAAAAACAAGTGTAATTTTGATAAATATTTCTTACTTACCTTTTTTTTACTGTGTATTATTTCAGGATGAGGGAGTTGAAAAAAAAACTTACACCCGCTCTGAGAGCGAGTATTTTTCTGAGTATCGTGATTGAAATGAGGAATATAAGTACATTTCCATCACGTGCTCTTTTATGACAATGTTAGAGCTGCGTTAAAATGCCCTGTTTACTATCGGATGATTCTCGAATATAATTACATAATATCTTGCCTATAATATCGGTTTTTATCTTTTATGAATTCATGTAGGAATGCAGTATACTTGCTATTAAACAGACTGACTGTTTTATGTAAAGCTATAAATGCTGTCTGGTCATTTTTATTGAACATTTTCAATTTTTTTTTTACAAAATGGTGAACAGTAATACTTGTTATGCAAATTAAAAACGGCCTTTAAAATTATAAAAACTAAATATTTTACTAGACATGTATATTATTATTTTTTAAATTAATAGAAGTAAAGATATGCATAAAATGCTAGACATTTGATGATTTCCAATCATAATATGGAGCAGCTTGTAAGGGTTTCCATACATTATGGTTAGGAATTTGACAAACGTGTCAAAGTGAAAGTTCGCATTTTAACTTGGCGATAAGATAAATTAGTAGGTTTGATGAGAAGGGTGTATTCGATAGTAAACGCTCAAATGCCGGTTAAAATCTAGGATCCTGTACCCTTTGTGCCAAACACATCGCCAAGTTGCCAAGTCGGTAAGTAAGCATAGAAATGAATGGGCCAGGTAGTTTGCGCGGTAAAATGATATTATGCCAAAATCCGATAATCGTGTTGCCAAATCGCAGACAAAAAACAGTTAAACAGACAAAAAGGTTGCCTAAGTTCGGTGTGATTGTAAAGTGCTATTTCGCCAAAATTTATAGCCAAACAGTGCTTTTGCGCCAATATTAGCAGCCAAATAGCTATTACGTCAAAGTTCATTCCTGAAAAGGCTTTGAAGCCAAAGTTTATCGCTTTAACGCCAAATATTATCACTATCCTTTATCGCCAACATTTATCGCTTTATAGCCATTTTTCACTAAGCAAATTTTGTTATATAACTTCTTTTAAGCCAAAAAATGCTGTATCGCCAATATTTATCGCTTTATAGCCAAATTTTGTCACTAAGTGAATCTTGTTTTTTGAGGCGCTTTTACGCCAAAAGTTGATGCTTTATTGCCGAATTTTTATCACTAAAATTTTTTATCTCTGAATACTTTTGCGCCAAATGAAACCGCTTTTACGCCGAAATTTAGCGCTATTATGCCAAGAAAATTATATCTAAAATGCCTTTACGCCAATTTATATCGCTTTATCGCCAAATTTTTACCACTATTATGCCAAGAAAATTATATCTAAAATGCCTTTACGCCAATTTATATCGCTTTATCGCCAAATTTTTACCATTATTATCTCAACTTTTTAATGTTTTCTTTTTACGCCATATATTGCTGCTTTAACGCCAAAATATATCATTATTTTGTCAACATTTTATTCCTAAATTGCTTTCACACCAAATTAAATCGCTTTATCGCCAAATTATTGTGTGGAATTTTAGTTTGCTAAGTCACAAAAAAGAATCGCTTAAACAAAGATAATAATCGCTGTTAATTGATAAAATTTCGATACAAAATTTCACCGAAGTTATTCTCCAATTCTTTTTTTTTTTTTTTTGTAATGTCATAAAATAAGTCATGTTCTTTACGAAGCCGAATTCGAATGATAAATTATTTTAACAAAAGGTAAAAAAGAAGAAAAAACTAGAGAATAACTTACCTTTTATTATGGTACGTCCTTAATCTGTGGGGGAAACAAACATTTTATTCCATCGGTGAAATCATAAATTATTTTGCGGATGTCACATTCGTGCTGCCGCCGCCACATGCACTCTGCCAGATAATTATCAAATGTTCCGGACACATTATTTTATTAATATTAATTTATTTTAATTATTAAAAATTTAAATTGTAACGTTAACTAACGTTCTAAAAAGCTAAAGCTTCAAATATTCCGAGTGAATTCTAATTACGGTTGTCAGAAAATAATAACTAAACGAACATCTTTAAAAAGGAAATTAATTATTTAAGAATAAAATATAAGTTATTAATAAATAAAAAAATCGTTCTCTTGTTTGTTTCTTACTTTCCTGAGTGGCAACTTCATAAATATTATTTATGTTCTGAATCAGTGACCGACGTACGTTGTAAGAATAAGTTCGGAATAATCAGTAATTTATTGGAATACTAATTGAAAAGAATGTATATTTCTGTTCTTATTTACTGCAAATAAGTATTCTGCAAATAATAATATATAATCACAATAACAATAAATAGTCATTATATTGTTTGGAAAATGAAGCTACGAATTCCTCTAATTATAGTATTGCAACCCTAAAGAAATTGGTGGAAAATTGGCGAAATATTCAGGGTTGCAAGATTGGCGACTTCCTCAGGGGTACAGTATCCTAGATTCATCCTAGATTCCAGAGCATCCGTAGTGGATTCTGAATTACACTGAATTTGCTACAGATTAGTTGTTCGGTGGCTATTGATAGACAAAAGCAACCAAGTTTTCTTTGGGGCAATTGTTCTATCACGAAATTTTACAACCTTAATTAACAATTAGTAACATTATTTAATTAAATTCTATTAATATGAAAATATATATCTATAGTTGAAAATATATTTAATTAAATTATAGTAACATCTAAATGAAAAACATATTGCCATTGTTGAAGCTGTGAGTAGATAAGTATTTGTGCTAATAGATGCATATGTAATATGAAACTTTCAATATATTGCACATACAAAATTTGAGGTTTGCTTCGAAGAACTCCAATAGCGTAAAGAATCATTCCAATTGTATGTGACAAAATGTTTCAAGTTGAACAAATGCTTTCATAAAATTTGATGTCTTGTATGATGAGTACAAAAAATATATTCTGCATTAAAATAACGAATTGTATAATTATGATTTAAGATAGTATGTTACAATTAAAATCATTTACTAAAATTACAGAAAACAAAATAAAAATGTAGGTCATTTGTCAAAAGTTCATTAAAACTAGAACGAGTTGGAACTAGAACCGAAACTAGAATGTGTTTGTCGTAAATATTCGAGATGGTTTAGGGAAGATTGATCGCTGATTAGAGAGTCTCCTTCGATTTTACTACCTAATAAAAAATTTCAGTATTTAAGCTTTGATAACAACATAATTAACTTATAAATTTTTACAATTTATTATGATTTGGCGGAAAAAAAAACATCACCTTTTAAACAATACTAATAAAAAAAAGCTTTTAACAGATTTAAAGATTTCCAATTTTAACTTTAAAAAATCTCAAAATTTAAAATTTATTTGCGGATTATTTTTCATTCAAAAAATTCTTTTATCTTTTAATTTATTTTCATTCTGGTAACAAAATCATATCATATACAGATTTTTATAAATTCTCATGTATTATAATTTATCTGCTTTTTCTTTATAAATTTAGTAGCAGTTTCAAATTGCTTTTTTTGTCACCCAGATATTTGAATTTATCCTTTTAGTGAAGTATAGCAAATGAATGTTTAAACGAGAAAGTTTATAGGGAAAAATCCTTCAAATTTTATGGGTTTTTTTATTTGGCTCTTTAATACAATTCTCAAATTATTACCTTACTTCTTCTATTCTCGTTTTTCAAGAACCAGATGCATTTAATTGTATATATATATTTTTTGAACATAGAGCTCTATTGATTTGATTTGAATGAGATTTATGTTTGCCAAATAATTGCTTTATCTTGAATTTTTCAATCGTGTGCGAATTAAAGGAAACAAGAATAATAATTACCAAAGTCGTAAATTACTTCCAACGTTTAATTCGGCTTTTTTTTTCTATTTTGCACAAAATCACTCTATATACAGATTTCATAAATCATAGATTAAAAAGATTTATTGATCTTCCAAAATTAGATCGTCATTTCAAATTTTATTGATATTAAAGTGCATATTTTCTCTTTCTAATTGCATCCTTTTCTAATTTCCGGTTGTTGTAGCGAGACACAATCCTCAAAAATTTGTTTATTCTTGAAAATTAGCCAACTATTATAGTACATTCCAGCGTGAATTTATCATTCATCGACAAAATATTTTGTGAAGGTCTCTTTCGAGCAATATTTGCTCGAAAGAGACCTTCACAAAATTTCACTAATATTACTAATATTAAATAAAGAGACCTTCACTTGCTTTTGTAATATTAGCAAGAAAAAACTCCAGTCTTTAAACTGCAATATCAAGGAAACATATTTATGAAATTTTTTCAATCATTTACTGACTTAAAAATTTAATTTCTTTTCAAATGATCAGAAAAATATTTCGCTTTTATCTTATTCAAAATATTTTTTTTCTTTCTAATGCAGCTGGCAAACACTTAGACAACTTGGTCATGGATGCCTTGAGGCAAGCGCTGCAGAGACGTTACTCACTTAGCACTACCCAGGAGATGTGTGTAGCTTGAAGACAAGCTACGGACGTAGAGTAACAATACCCCCGCAAAGCTCTACGATCATGATCTACGGCTTAAAGGGGATTCCGACCCACTACAAACATCCATTGCACTGACGGGAGTCGAACCCAAAACCTGTAGTACCGAGCGCCTGAGAGCTAGCCACTCTGCCATCAGGCCCCTTTATTCAAAATTTAACTATTGTAAAATTAATCTTTTTCGTTTATTTTACGGACAAAAAATTATTTTACCTTTGTAATATTAGCATTTTTGTCTCTAAATGAATCGATGTCAACTCGAAATCGTGCTCAGTTAGTGTACAGAAATGATCAGATTGGAATCCACTATTGATGTCTATTGCAACCACTTCTTTCAAAAATGAGAAGAACACAATGGTAATTGTGGCAATCACTCGCATCAGCAGTCAGGCTTCCTAGTGCGAATGTTGCGTATTTTCTCCCATACCCCATGCAAATATGGGGCAAGTCTTCCGGAAAGGCAATATTCTCCTTAATTACTCATCGACAGGCTGTTTAATTTATATACGGGCCACCTATATACCAAACATTCAAAAAACAACATGGACTATGCGAAACTGCACATTCACTCCATGTCCAACAATTTTCTTACGCCACCGGGTTACATTACTGCTTTGGCTCGTCCGTTCACTCGATCTGACGCCCATTTAAAACATCTTACGAAGCTTATGTCACCCGCGGCCGAGTCAAATAAACTTTAAACAACATGTGGAAACAGCATAAAGTGACATATCCAAAGAACACGTCCAAGGCCACTTTCAATTAGCGGTGAGGTGTACTACTGTGTCCAAAAAGTAAGACCAGTTTTCAATTTAAATTTCTCGGGCATATGGTATTTCAATTTTTTTTCTTTTTTAGGTTGTTGGCACTGTCCTTCACATCTGTTTGAAATTTTACGCCAAAATATTCATTAGTGCCCGAGTTACGCTTGGTTTTGTGAAATGCTAAAACTGATTCCGGCGATTCGGTGAGCATTCCTATATCGGAAAGAAATGTTTAGAAGAGGTAAAAACAGTTCAAAGAAGGCAGAGATCGCGTTAAAGATGAAGACTCTGGTCGACCACCAACATCAATCGATGAAGCTCACGTCCAAAAAATTAAAGATTTGGTGTTTGCAAACCGTCGACCGACGAGCCTCGTTTACCGACGAGCCTTGCTGCTGATGTTGGAATTTCAAAATTCGATTTTAAAAGATGTTTTGGGCCTTATACGCGTCAAATCTTGATTGGTACCGAAAACACTGAATGCGTCAGCTCACACTGCATTGATTCTTCGTGATTTTTTTTCCAAAAATGAAACCCATATCGTTCCACAACAACCGTGTTCACCTGATTTAGCATCGTCCTACTTCTTGCTATTCCCTAAATTCAAAAGACCACTCCGGGGATACCGTTTTGAATCGATTTCAGAGACATTTAAAAAATCACCGGAATCGGTTTTAGTATCTCATGAAAACAAGTGTAACTCAAGCATTAATGAATATTTTGACATCAAATTTCACACAGATATCAAGGACAGTGCCAACAACCTAAAAAAGAAAAATATTAAATACCATATGCCCGGGGAATTTAAAGTGAAAATTGATCTTAATTTTTGGGCACAGTAGTAGTTGCAATTATTGCTAGTCATGGTGACTACGCGACTTATTGATTTTTTTGTTCCTCAACTCAAAGGAGGATAATAATTGAGAACAATTTCATGTTTATAATTTATCATATTTGTCTATTAAATTAGGATTTGAAATCTGTTGTACTTCTTGGCGTTTCATTTTATATAACTAATAGTATATATTTTTATATTCAAGAGTTTGAAAATTGAATTAAACGAAAAACAAATTCCATGACTTTTGTTTTATTTTATTGCTGCTGATGTCCTTTCTACTTAAACAAGAATCAGTTAATTGTATTTCTTAATAGTCTTTATATTTTCAGATGAATATTAATACAAAATACTTAATAAATTCAATGAAATTTTATTTATGGATTTTACATAGCAGAATTACAATCAAATACATGTACTATTAAAAAGAAAATATATTTAACATAACATGCTTATATATCTATCAAGTTTATACTTAGTATTGCTTTTATAGCACCAAAAAGATTTAGGATCACACAAGAGTTTACTTGTACAATAAGAATAATAGAATTCTCTCGGTTTTTGATCATTATTCCTTATCTGTCTTATTATTGCGCCTGTGGAAATGCATAAGTTGTAGATGACGCATATTCTAGAAAGAAAGAAAAGAGAAAAAAGGTTATACAATACAATTTTTTTTAAGAAAATCAATATATAATTGAGATTACAACATAGAGACATAAAATTGTTTCAGCTTTATGAAAATCTTTGATAAATTCAAAAATTAATAATATGCTTAATTAAAGTAGTTTAGTAAAACCTGATTGCTTTTGTATTTATACTATAAGAGAATCAAACAAAAATAATAAATTCATAACATAGAATTTGTTTTACTAGTCTACCTAGTTATCAAAAAAGTTTTCATAAAAATGAAATTAATATTTAATTAATGGGTTCAGAAAGCGTTTTTCTTCAATTTAACAGATATTGATCAAATATTTAACAAAATTATCGAAGTGATATTTAATATAGTATAGGCGAATTGAAATGAGAACGTTAATCCTTGTCAAAGGATATTCCATTTACATTTTGCCTTTTAAGTCTCATACAGCCCTTTGTTAGAAGGACCTTGATATACTAAGCAACATATATCAAGTAAATTAAAAAGACGTGCCAGGAGAAATAATGTATTTTTGCGAAAAATTCTTGACACTTTATCACCGACACTTCCCTTAGTCCATTTACTTATCAAACAGTAACATAAACCTTTAGAGGAAATAGACCTCATTCACATGCTTGCTGCTATAGTACCACAATCAAGAAATATACATTAAAGATTAATTTGCATGGTTAAAAAAATTTATTAAAACAAATAAGATTAAGACGAAATTGAGTAATAAATAAAAAAATTTTTAAAAATTTCCAGAATCTTAAGAAAAAAAAATTAAGAGAGCTTTATAAATAGATGTTAAAACGAGAAAGAAAAGCGGAAAGATAACTGTAGAGTTAAAAGGAACAGAATTTTATGAAAATGAATTCTTTTTCAGAATTGCTCTGTGCATATAATATTAGTTTTATTTATATTATATTTTTTGAGTATAAATTCAAAGCCATAAATTACTTACCAGGTGCATAATAATCGAATACTTTAGCTGTACCAGGTTGGGGATTATTGACTTGGACAATTTCTTGTACATCAAATGAAAATTGTTGACCCTCATTGGATATCTAGAGAAATGGATATCATTGAATATCTATAGTTTTATGGAACCAAAAATAAATGTACAACTGAAATTCAATGTAATTAATAATTTTTATTTTATATTGAAATGCACTATTTTACTTCCATTCCAAAACTACGTGAAACGATATTGTACCAAAGTAATTACCTAACTTTTTATGCAAATAATTTTGTTAAATATAATGTTAGAAAAATTTTCTATATAAGTTATATATCATAATCAAAATTTGTTCTTTACATATTTGATTTGAATTAAATATATGGGTTCAAAAATTGGAAATTGAATAAAAATGATAGTTATGCACTGTAACAAATTTTTTAAAAGTTACCATTTCCGAATTACCAAAGAAAAACAAATTTTAATATTATAACACATGGCACTTATAATAGTCATGGTAGCGTGTAACGGTATAGGTAATAGGTAACGTGTTCAATATCTTGTCTACCATTTTGTGCAACGAAGGTGTAACCCAGTATGACGTTTTTTATTGCATATCGAAATATTATTCGAAGCATTCCGGTGGACATATGAATAAAATCTTTCAGCTTTGAAAAATTTCTTATTACGATAGGTGGTGTTTTAAGCTATCTCCAAAGCCAAAAGTGAGATCTGGTGATCGATGTGGACATTCAAAGAGCAAAGTGACTACCAATTGCAGCAGGCTATGGATTGGCAACATTTTGTCAATAAGGGAAAATATAAATTCAAAAGTTATTGGAGGTGTATGAAAAAAAAAATCAAAATATTAAATGTCTTATTTCAAAAAATATAATTAGATATATTTAACTTATAAATGCAAACCAAGTAACGACAAATGCAAACATCCGAATCATTGCAAATTTCCAGCCAAATTGTTATAATCAGAAGTACAATTAGAATTATAATCATTTACTTAAATTAGAATCTGCTGCAAAAACTGCTTTCTAGTTTAATAATAAAGCATTATTATTTAAATAATAAAGTATTTACCGTTTAAAAAAAATCATTAGAGGGAAGTTGTATTTTTTTTTTATTTAAGAGCACGCAGGATAGTCGTCATCAAAATTTGTCTAGTGATGTTACATTTCTTAGGGATAGCCAGACTATTAATGTACAATAAGCAGATACTCGTATATTTGCCTTTGATATCAATAAAACAAAATAGTTCTTCCCAATCGTCATTAAAATAATAAATTATTTGATACTAGAAAAAGTGATACTAGAATTAAAACTATTAGCTTGTCTAACGAAAACGTACAACCAAATATACCAATGGCGAGAAATTTCTTAGCTGGTAAGTATGTCGATGTATGACAATAATTGCAGTTTGCTGACACTATGCTTGCAGAATTATATTTTATGGATGATATGGTTATTGGGCTCATTACGTGTCTATATATATTGTCAGAGAGCATAAAAATTTCACAGAGGCCGCCTAGTGCCGATCTTGATTTAAGACATACATCGGATATAAAAATCTTTCTAAGATTTTACGCTGTTTAAGATCGAAGACTCTTTACTGGATCATAGGGGCAAAATATTTACTTCTGAACGATTTCCAAGTTATAAATTACTCTAAAAACTAATGTAATTACAATAAAGTCAGCGACTCCTTCTTTCTGTGGATGCTAAAACAATTTTTTTTTACAACACAGAAAATTCTATGATCTTCTTTATACCACTTCAAAGTTGATTCTGCAGTACACACTTTATGGAATTTTCAAAGTAAAATGTTAATTACAACCATTCTGTATTAAAAGATGTGAATCTTAAATATAATTCTTTAATTATATAATTTGTAGTATATAATTCAATATCTTCACATTTTTATATAAAAATATATTTTATGTACACAAATTATTATTATACAAAAACTTATTAATATAAAAAAAAATCTACATACTTCAGTAAAATAAATGTTGACATTGTTGTTTTCAACCTCAGTTCTTAAAATCTTATTATTTTTATCAGCGGTTATCTACAAGAAAAAAATAACATTTTCATAAATAAATATAATTTTCTTAAAATGCAAAGTTAATAAAAATTATACAGAAATAAATTAATGCAAAAAAATAATGCTGTGTTTTGTAAATTAAACATTAAAATTGTATTCTTAAATCAGTAATGCAAGTAATATTATTTTCTGATTTATTTTATTCCTATTTCATAACAGGATATTGTTACTCATTCCTAACTTCCATAAACACTGTAACTGCCATGTCTTTGCAGTTACAGTGTTCTTGGAAGGTAAATCATTCAGCTTCAAGAAAAACAAAAACTTGTTTATGTTATAAAGATAAAAACAGAAACTTACATATGTTATAGACAATGTAAACAAAACCAAAATATAGGTTTGTATCATGGGGTGATCGATAGAAGCTAAAACTTTCTGTTAAAAGAATCGCTTATGTTTTTTTGTTCTTACAGAAGAAGTGTTTAAGGATGTCTGGCTGAGCTAGATTTTAAAATAGGTTATTAGTGTTCGTTTTTGGAAACATTGTTGGGCTCCGTATATTTCATTGCTTGAAAGATAAATGTAGAACAGATCATTTTTAGTTCTTCAAAAAGACATTTTTTTGAAACTCATTTAATACTGTCTTTTAGAGGCTCACTTTGTTAATTATATAAATGTTTAGTCAGCTATGTGCTATATATAAAGCTTCTGCTTTCCTGAGGTGAACGATAATGTTGCATCTGTGTTCTATTTATATTCTATCTGCTCATCTTTTGAAGTTCTACTTTCATTTGTTTTCTAAGAGAAGAGATTTAATCAAATTCAATTTTCGAAAGTAAAATGCATTTGTTCAAGGTCAATCATCGAATGATTTGGGGATTCAGGTATCAAATGCGAACATGTTATCAAAAAGTTTTATTTATAGAGATAAAATTACAAGTACTATTTTTAATAATTAACTCATAAATATATATAATTAATAACAAACTTTATACATAATATTTAAACTATTAATATTTATAATTTCTTAGCAATATTCTCTATAAGTTTTGCTTTACTAATAAGAATATTTCGTTGAGTTTGAGGACTGAGTAAATTTAGGACTTTTTTAATCCTTGAGATTTCCTGGAGATCTGATTTTTTTATTATTTCTAAAATTTCCATTTCTATTTATTTTAAGACTATTACATAAAATTACATAAATTAAAATAAAATATGTAAATTATTTAATATTATAACAATTAAATATATAACTGAGACAAAAAAGAAATATGTCTCATAATAATGGCTAGACAATGTTCCTCAATGAGCATAGAGAAAAACTGCATTTATATATTTCATAGGAAATTGTTTTTAGTTTTTGTGGCATAATACCTCCTTTGAGCTTTACTCCTGAATTCATTGCATTTTAAAAGTATAAATTCAAACTGATTCAAAATTATATTATTACACTTTTAAAATAATTAATTAATTAAATTAATTTATTATAACATACCAGTAATTTAAAAGTAAATGCATTTTTTACGAAAACTCACTTGATCCAGACTGTCTTGTACTGCTATTGTTCCAGAGACCATTTTAATTTGAACGAGACTCATTCCAGATTTCTTTCCCTTCGGCAAATATCTAAAAATAATAGAACATTTTAATCGAAATCATGCTTTCAAAATTGTGAAAAAAATAAATACCTAAAATGGTTTTACATTCAATAAAACTTGTTACAAATTTGAAAACTCATATATAAAAATGAACTATACTGAAACACTTTATAATAATATATTTATTCATTAAAATGAAAAACAAATATATAAAATTTAATAAATTTATTTATTATTTTTTTTGCGCTTCAACAGGTAATTGGTATATTTAAGCAATTTGCAATGTAATTTTATATTACATTTTGTCAGACTAATGAATAATAAAATATTGGACTATCAACTTCCGTATCATATAATTAAATAAAAATTATGTTAGGGCACTATTAAAATATTTCCACAGTATTAGGATGCCATTTAAAATTTTTGAAATATAAAACTTATTTTGGAATTGCTATAGATTATTTGGAATTGCTATTGTTTTTTTTTTACAAACTATTTGAATTTGAATCATTTCAATGAAAACATCATTTGTTTTAAAAATATTTTTTAAGGTTCTTTTAGCAACAATATATTTAATAATTATAATCACTATCTTTACAAAAGTTATTTAATTTTGCATTTTTTATGATGAAAACCATGAATATAAATTAATTTATATTTAATTAAAAAATATAATTTCATACATTAAAAAATTTTTTTTTTGCATATTTAATTACATATTCACGCATAAAATATCGATTGTTATATTTTGATAGTTTGAAGTTAAAAAACACAGATAAAATGCTTTTCTTTTGATATAGAAACATTTAATTTAATATTTAATCTATTCAAAACTATTTAAACGAATAAAATATATTACTTGACAACAGTTGTTATTTTTCTTTGTTTGCAGTCTGCACTTGTACATTCTCCAACTACATCCAAAGAAAATGTGTTCTTTGAAGGAGGAGTATGGGAATTATAGCGAAGAGAAGTCTGAAATATAAAATTAATGAGAATAGTTAAGCACACCTCTAAACTAAATTCTTACAAAAAGTCAATATAAAAATCAGGAATAATGTCAAAAATAAATTTTCTTCATGAAAAAAAAGTATGAATATTTGTTGCTTATATATAAGTATGAATATATAAAAGTATGAATGTATATAACATCAAATAATTTAAATAAATGCATTTAAAGACGTGGCGCCATCTATATTACGTGGCGCCATCTATATTTGCAAAACAGTACTATGAATTTTGTTTTACTTGCCGTTTTGGCTTCAAATATTTATAAAAATTTGACTGCATTTATTATCAGTTGTATATTTGTATGGAAAAAGCGAGGAGAAAAGATTTTAACTGCTGTTATGGTTAAAAATAAAGTATATAAATAATCTTAGATACTGTCCTTTAAAAATCGTAAAATATAGCACATGAAGCTTGCTGTGAGATATGTAGAAGAGACGCGCAGATGAAAATCTACCATATTAAAATATTTAAATTTGAAAAGATACTAAATTATGTAATTGTATTAAATAATTATTAATTAAGTTATTAAAGTTAAAATTTGATGTCCCAATGATTATGCGCTGAACGGCAAATTATTTGAAAAAGTTAAATTATTTTATTAAAATGTAAGGTTTGCAATAAATTAGAAATAATACAGTTAATACACTTTAATATTGGACTATTTTTTATTAGCCTTGGATCACAAACTTTTATTTTCAGCTCTTCCATCTATCTATTATGTTATTTTAGTCAATTTTTTTCAACATAGATTTTTCATATCTGATTGAAATGTAAAAAGTAAGATTTAAAATATTTCATCTAGTGTCTTTTAAAGTTTAAAGATCGTTTGCCAGGTTGCAAAATTTTAATCACATTTTATGTGTAGAACTGAATACAATATTACATGAGTTGAAGAAGAAAAAGATCACACAATTTGAATGGCCATACTAGTTAAATTGTGTTTGAGCAGCTAAAATGACTTCTGTAATAAAAGTGTGAGTACTTCTGTAGTTCAAATGTGACTTGATGAGATTTGTTTCCTTCGCGCTAAAGAACATGCTGTTGAAAAAATTTATCCATAATTGTGTCCATCCCTTGAAGAACTTATCGTTTTAAGAAAAAGGGCAGAGTGATACAGCCGTTCCATTGTATTTGTACAAACGAATTAAAACTTTTTAATCGAAATTGTTTAATACTCCCCCACAAAACTAATTTACTGATTCCATCTTGCACAAAATGATTTACATATTTTCTTTCACCTAATTTATTAATCAACAAATTTAACTTGGCTTTCCAATGTCTTGCTAACGAACAATTTCCAAGCCAACATGCATATCCTAGTGAAATAAAATAATCACTACTTATAAAATCAAGAGGATTAACTAAACTAGAAGGCAGCAGAATTCTGTCATAAAGTTTAAGATAGTTTGTTTCGTGAATGATCGATGGCGATTTTTTTTTATATTGAAATGCATGTTATTTCAATTAGAAACAGAATGATATACCTGAATAAGTCCACAGCCTGTTCCAGTTGCAGTGATGTCAAGATCGCTTGGAACTTGAGAAACTTTATTTCGTTGTACCAGCAGTTTGTTATCCTCGGTTATTTTCACGTTTTCAGTCAATCCACCACTGATACTGACCGAAATATCGACTGGGTCTTTGAAAATTATCTTGGCGAATTTGCTCAAGGCATCTAAACCAACACACGTATCCTAGAAAAATAAAAGTAAGTTAAGTAATAGAATGTTTCATGAAATACACTTTACTTATCTAAACTTTTTGACACTTATTTTTTAGTTATTTTTTAATCTTTAATTATTTAGAACAATCTACAAATAAAAAAAATTGTTAATTAAATCTGAAAATTGACTATAAGATTTTATTAATAAATATTTCAATATTCCCTTATATAAGTGCAGATTACTAAAACAAATTTATGGAATGGCTTCATTTGACGTCAAACTTAAATCCACATAATACAACCATCAATCAAAGAAAATTATAAAAAAAACCCCACCCAAATTTGGTTAAAATTAATTACCCTCAGTAACTAGATGCCAATAATAAGAGACGAACAAAAATTTAAATGAATGGCATAAAAATGCATTAACTTTTAATTTGGGATTTTTGGGATTTTTTAAATTTAGCACTAAGAAACTTAGTGCTAAATTTGCTAGTTATTTGGGATTTAAAAAATTTTTTTTTGAAGGTCGTACGTAATCGCACTGTTTTATCTTTTATGCAACAAATATTTCAATTAAATTTTTAGATATGATAGATATCAAAATTCATAGAAATGACAGTTTGATTGTTAATAATCAAGTCAGAATCAGTAGAATTAAATATTTATCACACAAACTGGGATTTTCATACTCAGCATTAAATTGCTAAGAAAGTTAACATCATACCTGAGTCGAATGGAAACCACCATAAGGATTCAAGTTCTTTGTCAAATAACGAATGAGAGGAAGAATGTCCGATTTACTGTTTCCAACTTTGAGGTTTGCCAGCACAGCATATGCATCCGTTTCTACGTTAAGAGACTTGGTTCCGTCTGGATTCATGTAATATGTGGCTCCTCCTGCAAATGAAATATCCAAAAAGTTAAGATAATCTTTGAATGAACAAGATAAAGAAACACATATTCAATTAAACAAAGAATAAAAACTAAATTATATTAATATATTATAATAATATTTCAAAAACTCCTCCAATAACATACAATCAAGGAAATAATTTAATATGAATCCTTTCAGTTAATTTAATAATTAACTAGTTAATATTGGAGACATTTATGCTTGATTTGAAACTGAAATTTAATTATATTGCATAAATTTATATTGCATAAATGAAAGTTTTTAAGGAAGGACAAATTTATTAAATTCATCTCAATGAACAATTTTAAATATTTTTGTTTCATATAAGCTTATAACAAACTTCATAAATTTTTATTTTTTAAATATGGATTTAAAATGCATTCTTACGTTATCTCTATACACGTCTTATTACTCGCATTATTTCTGTCTTTAAATTCCTGTTATATTTTCTTTAAAGGCATTTTTGTGATACGTTCTCGTTCTTAAGTAACTTTTACCATAAGCATTTAAAAAAAAAAATTATGTACCTTAATATCGCTAATTTACACACTGTGATCTTTATGAAAATTTAACATTTATGATTAAATTAGTTTCTAATTTTCCTTACATAAGTACTTAAATATGAATAATTTATTGATAATATTCAGTTTTGACATATTATTTAATCATCAATAAATTATATATTCTCAATTTTTTTACACACCGGGAACATCATGTAATGAATGGCATATCTCATATATTTCTCCGACTTCGAGTAAAATATTTCGCTTCCCAGGTGTATATTCAAGTGTGACCTTTGGATGAAAATGTATCATATATTTAGCTGTAATATGACACATTCATATATGATGTGATAATTTCCAGCTAGTTTCATCGGGTCTTAAATCAGTGTTTGATTGGAAAACTGGCAAGGAAAAATTGCTGATATTTCCGCTTTCTACATACTAACTGTGTGCAGCATTACTGGACTATTATTACATTACTACTGTGTTGTGGATATTTTTTGTGGTGCATCGGTTATATATGCCATCTAGTTTATATGTTATGTAGGCCATCAACGGATGATGAGATGAGTGCATATAGGCTATATAGATGAGGACTTATTGGGAGTACTTTCAGGCATAATTACACCTCATTTGAGTAATATATGATAGAAAACTGATTACCGAAGTGAGTATTCTTTCTTACATTGCCACGATCACTATTGAATCTACTTTTTCCTAAAAACACTGGCTGCCAACAATTCCACACCTTACCTCTTAATTATGAGTTGGGTTCAGCGTATAAATGTATTTTTTTTACACCAACAACTTCGTGCTTAAAACTTGCATCCATGAACAGTCCACCGACAGAAATAAAAACGTTATTATATTTCGACAGGATTTTCATAAGAAACATCACTGAATTTCTGTAGAGAGAAAAAATTCATAAAACTTGTTTGAGATAAACACATTGTTAATTTTTACATTCTTTTAATGAGATTAAATAAAAAACCATGTGAATAGGAAAATTACATTCTAAATTTGACTGTTATCATCAGTAAATAGGAATTTGATTAAATCTCAAAAACAGATAGCAAAGATTGTTCCTTCCTACATAACCTTCTGTTTCCAAAGAATCAGCACAGACGCCATAATTTTCTTTTCAATTGACCATCCTTTGTCTTAATGCGTGATCAAAAGGATTATTGTTTAATGAAAGCTTTATTGTGTAGCCAACGGCCATACCATGCTGAATATACCGGTTCTCGTTAGATCACCGAAGTCAAGCATCATTGGGCGCGGTCAGTACTTGGGTGGGTGACCACCTGGGAACACCGCGTGCCGCTGGCAAATTTGGGACCTGAATGGTCGAGTGTCTAGCGCTCTGGCGCTCGGTGCCACAGGTTTCGGGTTCGAATCCCGGCGGTGCCATGGATGTTTGTAGTGGTTCGGAATCCACTTTAAGCCGTAGGTCCCTGTAAGAGCGTCACGGAGCAAATGTCAGACTTCTACCTACGGGTGCTCCATCACAACAGAAGCTGCTTCCTTCCCCTTCAATCATGAGCACGTATGGGCTCGTGGGCTTGGCCAGCCAAGTGGGATAAGAAACAACAAACAACAAACAAGCTTTATTGTTAAGTTTTAAAGTTTAATGTTTTATTTTTAATGATAATGAAAACCAATACAATTTTGTGAAGAGCCCCTCATTTCTGATAGAATCCCCGCCCTTCAACCCTTTAGTTGATGTAAAGATTAAACGACGAACTATTTGTATTTAAAATGAGAAAATCGAATCTTGAAAAATCTACACTTTTGGCAAGCATAACATTTTTTTCTTTCATTTTTTTTTCATTACTTCTGACTGCAGTTTGAATAACATATTTCAACATTTTTTTATTTCACATTTTCACTATAACTCATTGATTATAAGGAGAAGATTACAATATTATTTTCATTAATTGAGGCAATTTTCAATAATATTATACATGTATTATTTATACATCACGGATCTCAATTTCCAACTTGAATGCCCTAAACAGTTCTTTGACGTAGCGAGTTGAAGGAGATTTCGGGAGGAGTTATTACTGAAATTTTTAATTTACAACCAGATTATCGATGGTTGATGATTATACAATTTTGTCACAACTCTCATCAAATGCCTCATTTCCGGAATCAGTGAACACAACACACACCGCCGGTGATTGCCACTTTCCACATAATTACACAAAATTTATGCTCGTTTAATAATAATACTAAACATATAGAAAAGTTTTGTATGATAAATGACAGCCTGGCGGTTTCAAACTATTGTGTCCTAATGCACTGTCCACTGTCCACTGTCCACTAATCCACTGTCCTAATGCAAACTTTTTATGCTTGTTTAAAAATTGTACTTAAAACATAGAAAAGTTTAATACATTAAAAGACAGCTGAAATATTTTTTCTTACCAGTTGTATTTGCGAAAGACTGAATTTGACCTATTAAGCTATTGACTGTTCCCTTGTTACCATCTAGGGCCAAAGTATAAGCATACAGGAATGTTTCGTAAGGATTCAAGGGATTATTTTTCTGCATACATTTTACAGCTTTGTTGATGACAGTTTGGTTCTGGTAATCCGAAATGAGGAGGGAAGCAAGGACATAAGCTGTGATTGTTCCATTTCTGTTATCATTTTCTAATCCTCCCTGAAATAATAAAAATGATAATACAATAGAGGTAATTTTATTACCACATAATTTGATGAAAGTTTAAAATATTGGTCGTCTTTGAGTTAGCTTGGTGATTTGAGCAACATGAAACAATTAATAAATATTTTTCAAAATGCTTTGTGAAAATTTTCTCTTTTAAATCAAAATTAAATTGAATTTATAAAAACTGAAATATACAGCATGAAAAGGAACAAGGAGAGTAGAAAGTGTTAAAAGTAACCCTATTGCCCATTGAGCAGTCTGGAATTTGCTGAATTGCCTTAATAAAACTGTCAACTTTCATAATTGTTTGAATACTTCCGCCAATAAATGTATCACGGATTTGACAATGTAAAAGCAATGTCAATTTGTCCCCAAGATTTTTTGGGAATCAATATTTTTTATGCGACTAAATAAACAGGTTTAACAGCAAGACAGGTTTCTCCCCATCCGTGCAAATAGCTCAGCATTTATATCAACCACCACTTTTTTCAAATAAATAAACTTGAAGGGCATTAAATTTATTCTTACCTGTGTATCTTTTGTTAATTTTTTTTAATTCTGTCATGAACGATTGGTGGTGCTTAAAAGTATGCTGAAAAATAAAAGTTTCCGGTTTGTTATTTTTGTGTAATTACTTATGTAAAAGAAGACTAAATGAAAACATCAACGCTGTGAGTGAGAGGATAGCACAGTAAGCTATTTTCTTCTGCATGTTGTCATGTAATTATGTTGCAAATTACACTGAAGTGACAAAAGTCATGGGATACCTCTTAATATCGTGTCGGCCCTCCTTTCGCCCGGCGAAGTGCAGCAACTCGACGTGGCATGGACTCAACAAGTCGTTGGAAGTCTTCTGCAGGAATATTGAGCCATGCTGTCTCGATAGACGTCCATAATTGGGAAAGCGTTGATGGTGCAGGATGATGATGGTCGATGATGTCCCATAAATGCTCGATGGGATTCATGTCGGGTGATCTAGGTGGCCAGATCATTCGTTGGAATTGTCCAGAATGTTCTTCAAACCAATCGCGAACAGTTGGGGCCCGGTGACATGGCGCATTGTCATCCATAAAAATCCCATCTTTGTTTGGGTACATGAAGTCCATGAATGGCTGCAAGTGATCTCCAAGTAGCTGAACATAAGCATTTCCAGTCAATATTCGGTCCAGTCGCACCAGAGGACCAAGTCCATGCCATGAAAAAACAGCCCACACCATTACGGAGCCACCACCAGCTTGAACAGTGCCTTGCTGACAGTTTGGGTCCATGGCTTCGTGGGGTCTGCGCCACACTGGAACCCTACCATCAGCTCTTACCAACTGAAATCGTGACTCATCGGACCAGGCCACGGTTTTCCATTCATCTAGGGACCAACCGATATGCTCACGTGCCCACGAGAGTCGCTGCAAGCGATGTCGTTCTGTCAGTAAAGGCACTCGAGACGGTCTTCTACTGGAATAGCCCAAGAAAGCCAAATTTCTCCGCACAGTTCTAACAGACAAGTCCCTTGTACGTCCCACATTGATTTCTGCGGTTATTTGACGCAGTGTTGCTTGTCTGTTAGAATTTACGACTTTCTGCAGACGTCGCCGGTCTCAGTCGTTAAGTGCAGGCGGTCGACCACTGCGCTGTCCATGGTGGGATGTTATGCCTGAAATTTCAAACTCTCGCCACACTCTTGACACAGTGGATCTGGGAATGTTGAATTCCCTAACGATTTCCGAAATGGCATGACCCATGCGTCTAGCTCCAACTAACATTCCGCGTTCAAAGTCTGTTAATTCCCGTCGTGCGGTCATCATCACGTCAAAACCTCTTCACATGAATAACTTGAACAGAAATGAAAGCTCTGCGAAAGCACTGCGCATTTATACCTGTTCTACGCGATGCTACTGCCATCTGAAAATTTGCATATTGCTATCCCATGACTTTTGTCACTTCAGTGTATAAGCAAAATTATCAGATTGAAAACATTAATTTTCATCATATTAAAAAAAAAAGGAACAATATTTTATATTCTTTCATTAAATGTTGCCCTAAAGGTAGTTATTTTTTTTCGATAATATAATTTGACAAGGAAATATTGTTAAGTTTTCGAACTTGATCTTCACTGAGCATACAGCATACACCAAACAGAATCTTTGATACAAGGAGATATAAAAGTTTCTGCTAATTTATGATTTGCACCACAATAACAATAAGATTGCTATAGATTAGCAATAGAAATATTTAATCTATATGATGCTACAATCGTATTCTCATTAGCTGTGCTTGTAGATACAAAAAATTGTAGATTAAGAAAATTTATAGTCAGTGAAAAAATTAATTAGAACTGCATCCCCATATCAAATTCAATCATATATGACTGATAATGCATCGAAGAACTGTTAATAAGAATAGTTTATATCTCTTAGTGTATATTTATATGATACATACTTCTTTTTAATATTGCATTTTAGTTCAACTCCAGTCTTAAGAACCAATTAAAGCACCGTTTATTTACCTTTACATTACATACGGATTGTATTGCTTGTCGATATTATCGAAGGGTAATAATAATTTTGACATCTACATTAATAATCAAATAACCAGCTACCTTTAACCTAACCCAACATGAATTTTTCCATTAAATCTACAGAACTGAACAATGTGTGGTTCAAGTTCCAAAAATCATAAAGGTAATTGTAATCACATTTCTATAAGTATGATTAAATATCTTCCATTAATAAATGAAGATTTGAAAAATAATTGTTTCCTCTTACTTGTATGCCACTGTCAATGATCCTGCCAACATTTGGAAAGCACCCATCTTTTCTTTGTTTGCTTATTATCCAATTTTGAGCATCAGAGAGCACGCTGTCGTCGATGTAGATGTATCTTTTGGCCTCGTGGAAAGAGCGCAGAACAAATGCCGTCAAAAACATGCTTCCCTCTGGGTCGTTTTCACCAAATGCACTGAAAGAACCATCGTAGTGTCTGAACGTCATTTCCCGTTGGTAGCCTAATAAAATACAAATATTATTATACGTAATGATGATATATGGAACAATTCATTTTTAAGGTATTTATTTTGTGCATATATGTACATAGAAATGTGTTTTGATAAATCGGCGTAATATGGATTAAAATTTACACTCAAGAGCCAAAACATTATGACCACCTGTCAATAACGAGTTGGCCCACATTTGGCGCGCAACACAGCTTCAACCCGCCTTGGCATGGATTAATACCACCGCTTAATGCAATTAAATACCACTTCCATCTGATCACGTGCTTTCCACGTCATCCAGGCGAGTTCATTGCAAAATGTAGGAGTGGTCATAATGTTTTGGCTCTTGAGTGTATTAGGATATAGTTAGAATCCTATTTCATTTTAATTTTGTAAAAGGGGTAATCATATTAAAAATCATGTCTTTAGAAAATATTAACAAGTAATATAAAAAAAAATTTTAAAGTCAATTTCTACTTTTTTTTCACTATATTGCAGAAAGTCCTTTATAAATAATTTTCATTCATTTTTTTTACGTTTATCTGGCGCCATCTATTGGTAGATATACGCAACTTAAAACTAAAAAATAAATAAAATTAATTAAATAAATTTAATTACTGGATTAATATTTGAAAAAAATGTATTAACATCAAGTATCATCCACTACAAGTTTAAAAAATTTATTTGAACCTGAGTGGATTAATAAAAAGTATTTTATTAACGATTGAAAATTTGAACAAGATATATATAGGGAGAGTGAGAGCTAATAGAAGGAATTGAATAAAAGAAGTTTAAAATTAATGTTATTGAAGAAAATTTCTAATAGTTTCAATAATACTAAAAAATGTATTTAAGACGAAAGTTTATTTTCAAAACTTTTAGAAGCACTCATAGTATCAGTATTGTGTTTCATTCAGGAAATTTTTTAAAACGTACTTTATTTAAAAATAATGTACATATTACAAAATTTGGTTTTTACAATGATTATATAATTTTTTTTATAACTTTTAAGTAACAATATAAATTATAGAATTTCTTACTATACTGAATGCTTTGATACATTTCTCACTTTTTATGTTAAATTGAATTTTATGAAATTCCTCAACTAGTTAAGTGCACAAAAAGTATTTCTTTATTATACTCATAAGTTAATTTTAAAAAATGCATTGAAGTCTGTAGAAAAAAAATGCTTTCTGCCAACAGTACACTTATAGAAAAAAATTAGTTTAATAGTAATTTAATTTTTATTTAATAAAATGTGAAAAACTTATTATTAAATTAAAAATAATTACTTAGTACAAATGATATTATTACCTAAGTACAACATATAAAAGTTTGAAACTTGCTCATTTCAATTAGTATTTTTATTTATGTATATATTGTTATGTTTTATTACCTGCATTTAGATTTCGGATAGCATTAGATTTGATACTGTCTGTAAGTTTTCCAATGTCAGTCAAGTAGTCGAGTACCAGGTAGTTGGGAGTGAATTTTACCATGTTTTGTTCACCACATCCAGTTGGAAGCGAAACAAGATTATTTAAATTCTGCATGGTAGGTCCCATTATATTACCTATAATAAAAATATTATTAATTCAACTAAGGAAATTTTCGCATTTTCCTCATAAAATGAGCAACAAGACAAATATTTGTAGAAACATCAATTTAACGTAGTTTAGTACAATCAAATCAAATATAATTTTTTCTGTGTCCAGTCATTTAGTTGTACACAAATGGTTGCCCTAATGAAAATTTTGTAATTGTAACGGCGTTTACCTACAGGAATAACAATTTTACGAAAAAGATTTAGCACTTATCTAGATATTGGATGAATCTAAATTAATTAGATAGAAATTATTAAGCTATTAGGAATGATCCATTGAATGTCTCATTTGATAATCTTTCATCAATCCATCATCCATCTTACTTTCTGATAATGATGTCCTTTGATCAAGAAAAAATCAACAAGTCAAAAAATTAAATAACAACACAGTTTACGAAGAATATGGAATTTTACCAGTTTTTCTTTATTTAAATTTATACCGGTAAGAACTCTTTATTTTGCAATCATATTAATGTTGAATCTATCTATTTAAATAGATTCAGCATTAATATGATTGTAAACTTTTTCCAATTAAAAGTATGAAAGGAAAAGTAAATAATTGAAACGCAATGCAGATATCGGCCAATTCTAAATAAGTAATGAAAATAGGTATGTCGTATATCTAATGTGTCGTACAGTAAATATTTTTTTTTTGTTCTAATGCAGCTGGAGAACACTTAGACAGCTTCTTGGTCTTGGATGCCTTAAGGCAAGCGCTGCACAGACATTACTCACTTTGCATCACCCAGGGGGCGCGTGTGACTTGAAGATAAGCCACGAAGTAACGATGCCCCCGCAACGCTCTACGATCCTATTAGGACCGGGACCTACGGTTTAAAGTGGATTCCGAACCACTACACACATCCATGGCACCGCCAGGATTCGAACCCGAAACCTGTGGTACCGAGGGCCAGAGCGCTAGCCACTCGGCCGTTCAGGCCCTGTTACTGATTGGGTTTGTTAATCCTTTTTCTAATACAGCTGGCAAATAGACCGTGATCTTCGCCATAAGGGCTGCACCGATGTTACTCACTTTGCATTACCCAGGGGAAGCATGTAATTTGATGGTAAGCCACGGACGCGAAGTAACAATGCCCCCGCAACGCTCTACGATCCTATTAGGACCGGGACCTACGGTTTAAAGTGGATTCCGAACCACTACAACACCCATGGGCAAAGCCGGGATTTGAACCCGATACCTGTTACCGAACTCCAGAGCGGTTCCAGAGCCATTCGGCCATCAGGCCCCTGTACGGTAGATATATGGACATGAGAATGGATTTAATGATTTCTATCAGAACGGAATATTTTAATGCCACATTTTCCTAAGCATCTTTTTAGATAAAACTTTATATTGTTTCTCTGCATACATGGAGACAGTCAAACTTACCAGTAACGTCTACAAATGCTCTTTGAGAATCAGGAACAACATCTTTCGGTAAACTTAAACTATAAGTTTGTGAAAACTTTTTGCTTTTTTCATCTGTTTGAGGGAAAAAAAAAACAATATTCATAAAACATAATAAGGTAGATTATAATTAATAAAAAAAAATCTTTTTTATTAACATGATTATTTCATTACTACATATTAAAAGGAAAATTAATAATTTTTACGCAATATTTATTTGAAATAACTAAATATTATAGACAAAGAGATTAATGATAAATTTAAATTTTTTTTGAAACACTATTAAATTTATAAAAGGGCAATATAAAGCAAAGTTTGAGGAAAATTACCTGATGGACAAAACAAAATACTGTGGCTTTTATCCTCAGCAAATCCTTCGGGCTGAAATATTTTAAAAATGATAAATTTCTAGTTTTTTTTTCTTACTGAAATATGGTTGACAATTGATATACATTTTATGATAAACATCTTGTTTTAAATATATATTAAATTTGATGCTATAATAAATATGATCAATTTTCTCAAACTGTATTAAGTGTCAGAATATTTTGTTTATTCATTTTCAAACGATATTTTACTTCATTTAAAACAAAACAAATTATATATATATATATATTTAAAATAATAAATGTCATATTGATTTATTGATATAAGTTGTTTTTTCCACGTGAAAAAACCAACTTATATCAATAAATATGACATTTTATCAGTATATTTAATTATAAAAATTCCTATGAATACTATATATACGTATGTAGGAGAGAAAATGAAAACCAATGGCATACCAAATTTTATAACAAAAAATAATATTATTAAAAAGAATCAAGTAATGAATAATTAAACTATTTATATAATTAATTGATTTGGTTACTAAAAAATCACTGATGCAATTATAATATTGAAATAAAATTATAGTTTGAGTTGAACACTTTGGAATAAAATACTCTATCTTGGGCGCGAAGTTTATTTTTTTGAATTGCTGATAAGGACGTCTTACATTATAAGACATAATCAAAAACATCAGAAAAAGTTGTTTACATAAAAGTTGTTGCTGCTCATCAGCGGTTGGGTTCTACATTTGCAATACTTTCATATTTATGTGGGTTCCTGGTAATGAGAGAGCCTATGTCATGGCGTAGAGTCGAATCCAACCAGCCGAAGTTTCCACTGAAACTATTCAAGATCTACACTACTGACTGCAGTTCAAGATCGTGTGCAATCATATCACTGACAACCATCTACAACTTCACCAGCAAAAGCCTCAAGGACTTGAGTGGCAACAAAAGATGAAAATGCCTTGCCACAGAGGGCCATATTCCTACGTGCATGGAATTCGCTGAGGCTGTATTATGTTTCCGTCTTACAATCTGCAATAACTACCTACAGGCACACCACCACCACATTGGTTTGGTTTCGAATGGGATGTGTCCAATATGTCGGATCAACAATATGGACGGAACTACACTGAACTTATTGATGTACCCGATGCTATTACTGCACGCTACTGGGAGACTCGGCGTCGTATGGCTGAACAGCCACAGACGGGTGTGGGATAATAAATAATAATAAATAAAAAAACGTTTGCTGACATGATTTGCGAAATTCTCTCATTGAACCCTACTTTTAGATTCTCTTAAAGAGAATTATAGATATTAATATCCCACGGAGTGAAACGTCAACCAATCAGAAGCTTGAGTAAGCAGGAGATCTGGCTTTCGATTTTATGGAATTTTATGATGGAATATTTTAGTTATCCGATGGAAACCAATCTTTAATAATAAAATAGATGTAAGTTCGATTATTTACTAGCAATATTTTCGTAATCACTGTTAAGAACTAGAACGAGAAAAATTCTGGTTAATTTGAGACCATGTGTTGTAATCTAGACAGTTCTGACTGCACGGTCTTTTTAGTTTTCTTTCACAAGATGGATAAAAACCTTTTATGCTTAAAAAAATTCTTACAGCATTATATAAGGTTTAAAAGGAGAAAAAACATTAAATTAAACAACATTCAAATATATGTCAGCTGGCTACTTTTATATTAATATTATATGTCACTGACTTTTAAATAGCTCTTGCTATAAATTTTCTTTAAACATATATACTTTACTTCAGGGACTTTCATTTTTTTTTATTTTAGAGTCCCCTTAGAAAAAAATTATGACGCAATTCAATCATTAAGTTCCATGGCAACTTTGATGGTTTTAGTAAATTTATTTCATTTAAAAAAATATATTACTTCATTAAATTCATTATTTTATTATTATTATTTCATTTCCTGTCATTAGTTAAAAAAAAATACTATGATTGCCTACAAATAACCAAGATGTATATTTGAATATAACGAAACTAACAAATAATTAATTTCTCATTACAAAAATAATTTAACTTCCTAAGCATTACCAGTAAATACCATCATAAAATAAGTAGCATTTAAGATCTTTAAGGCGTGATATATAAACAGAAGGTTCTTTCTAAAAATATGCTAACTTATGTCATTAGATTTAAAATTTGGGATTCCTTTCCAATTAGAGAATAATTATTAGAGTTTCAAATTTCATGATAAATTATTCCTTCCAAAATTTGTTTTCATATCATTTTATTTGTTAAACTTTCATTTCCTTAATCTGATTTAATGCTTTTTTTCCCACATTTTCACCCTCTTGGTAATTATACCCAAAAATTTGAGACCACTGTTTCAAATGATCTAAAATTTTTGGGCATGATTATCAAGATCACTGTTACACTGTTTCATTTAACTTTAAATTGAATTGACAGATGTTATCTTATTACCTCAACTTCCAAGTGCTGTGTGATGGCATCTTTAGCCAGTCCATTGTATGTAGGGAAACTACCGCAAACACTACTGGAAGACGATGTTTGTGCTTGCACAGTTATATTGATTGATCCAACTTTTGTGCCTTTCAATTTGATGCTTTGGCTTTCGCTTGTGCCAGGATGGATGCATATATCACTTTTACTCAAGTCACTGGTAACTTCAAATCCCACTGGATGATCTAAATAAACTGTTATCTGTAATAAAGAATAAAAAGCTTAGTTCCAAATTTGCTTCAAATAAAATGGGATATAATATAAAATGTAAAAAAATATCAACATTAGAGTTACTATATTGCTATTTGAAAAATTCTAATGTTTTATAATATTTTATAATTTATAATGTATGTGTTAATACTGAACAAGAAAAATAAAATAATTTAAGTTAATAATAAAATGATTCTGTTTGAAATTACGCTAGCTGACACATTCATACATTCTGTTGGAGACACAAAATCATATATTCTAGTACAAAATCATATCTTCTAGTACAAAATCATATCTTCTAGCACAAGATCATATCTTCTAGTACATTTTCTAGAACAAAATCATATCTTCTAAAAATGTTCTGATTAAGATTATTATTAAAATTTATTATTAAGATTGAGATTATTAATATTTTTTTATGTTATCCCAAATCTAATGTATGTGTATCTGTACACACACGCCCACACGAACATAAATTCACACACACATGCTCACTTTTTTTACACATCTACTCACACATTTATTCATACAAAGGCACATTCATGTATATATAATTGCATGTGTATTTGTGAATGTGTATGTTTATGTGAATATATAGGTATGTATATGTATGGGCATATGTATTATTGTATGATTTAATGCATGAATGCTCCCGAGTATGTATGTATTTTTGTACATAAATATGTATGTGCGCATGGACGTTGGTATGTACATGAGTATATGTGAATGTGTATACACTGAAGTGACAAAAGTCATGGGATAGCAATATGCAAATTTTCAGATGGCAGTAGCATCGCGTAGAACAGTATAAATGCGCAGTACTTTCGCAGAGCTTTCATTTCTGTTCAAGTTATTCATGTGAAGAGGTTTTGACGCGATGATGACCGCACGACGGGAATTAACAGACTTTGAACGCGGAATGTTAGTTGGAGCTAGACGCATGGGTGATGCCATTTCGGAAATCGCTAGGGAATTCAACATTCCCAGATCCACTGTGTCAAGAGTGTGCCGAGAGAGTATGAAATTTCAGGCATAACATCCCACCATGGACAGCGCAGTGGTCGACCGCCTGCACTTAACGACCGAGACCGGCGACGTCTGCAAAGAGTCGTAAATTCTAACAGACAAGCAACACTGCGTCAAATAACCGCAGAAATCAATGTGGGACGTACAAGGGACTTGTCTGTTAGAACTGTGCGGAGAAATTTGGCTTTCTTGGGCTATTCCAGTAGAAGACCGTCTCGAGTGCCTTTACTGACAGAACGACATCGCTTGCAGCGACTCTCGTGGGCACGTGAGCATATCGGTTGGTCCCTAGATGAATGGAAAACCGTGGCCTGGTCCGATGAGTCACGATTTCAGTTGGTAAGAGCTGATGGTAGGGTTCGAGTGTGGTGCAGACGCCACGAAGCCATGGACCCAAACTGTCAGCAAGGCACTGTTCAAGCTGGTGGTGGCTTCGTAATGGTGTGGGCTGTTTTTTCATGGCATGGACTTCGTCCTCTGGTGCGACTGGACCGAATATTGACTGGAAATGCTTATGTTCAGCTACTTGGAGATCACTTGCAGCCATTCATGGACTTCATGTACCCAAACAACGATGGGATTTTTATGGATGACAATGCGCCATGTCACCGGGCCGCAACTGTTCACGATTGGTTTGAAGAACATTTTGGACAATTCCAACGAATGACCTGGCCACCTAGATCGCCCGACATGAATACCATCGAGCATTTATGGAACATCATCGAGAGGTCTGTTCGTGCCCAAAATCCTGCACCATCAACGGTTTCACAATTATGGACGTCTATCGAGACAGCATGGCTCAATATTCCTGCAGAAGACTTCCAACGACTTGTTGAGTCCATGCCACGTCGAGTTGCTGCACTTCGCCGGGCGAAAGGAGGGCCGACACGATATTAAGAGGTATCCCATGACTTTTGTCACTTCAGTGTATGTATGTACGTGCACACACACTCATATGTTTGGATGTGCTTGAATGTGTATGTATTTATGTATGAAAATGTTTTTGTATGTAAAAATATGTGAGTGTATGTGTAAAAAAATGTGCATGTGCTTGTGAATGTATGTGTATGTGTACAAATGTGTACATGTGGATGTGTCGAATCGGGATCTTCAACGACAGTACAGCCGTGTGAGGTGAACTTCTAATCCTCACTCATTCCGCAGATTAGGATATCAGGTCCACTGGACCGTTGGATCTGATTGGATTGGTGGTGTGGTTGTGTGACTACCATAATAACCAGATGTGGCTTATTTGGACTTTTCCTGTGGAGACATCAGAAATAATTGATGCATCAAATCATAGTTACTATAGTACAAGACTTATTGATGTCTTCATTTTTGTGGACGCAAATCTGGTAAATTCTACACAGTTAACCACTGTACGGTACAAGCATGTTTGCCTCAATATGAATAATATTTATTTTGAGTATCTTCGTAAATAAATACCGTGTTATATGCGATTATTGCTGTTCTTGCTCCTATAAACATATAACATATATATTCTCCTATAAACATATGTTTATATATGCTCCTATAAACATATAAACATATTTTTATATTTTTTTTTTACCAAACTGTAACATTATGCTTCTTTTCACAATTTTCGCGAAAACTATGTATAGTAAAAGTTTATATCGTTTTGGAAACTTTTATGTATGCACCTTTTATGTGAGCAAGGATTTTTTACCTGCACAATATATGCAGTATTATTCGATCACCTTCTATATGTCTATTATCTCTCGATTCTCTGTATGTATGTATATATATATATATATATATATGTGTGTGTGTGTGTGTGTGTGTGTGTGTGTGTGTGTATGTGTGTGTGTGTGTATGTGTGTGTGTGTGTGTGTGTGAGTGTGTGGGTGTAATATAAAGAGAGAGAGAAAGCACAATAAAAAACTGATGAGTTACGTTTGCATAGAGCTAAAATATAAAGAAATTTTCTGAAGTTATAAAATATAAAAAGTTTTTTTCTTACTGGTAAAGCAGCATCAGCATAATTGAATATCGAAACTACTACAACGAATTCTTCTCCTCTGATAACACTAATTGGTAGGGTGTAAGATATAAAGAAAGGCTGGAATCCTCTGATAGATGTTGTATTGGATATGCCGAGTCCATCTTGGGCATTAATACAAACTGCACGGCCTTCCCATTCTGTTATGGTATGTGGAAGTGTTTCTTTTGCCACAAATTTTCCATTAGCACTAAATTAAAAATACATGTTTCTTTATACAAAAGCAATATTAAAAGGAACTAATTAAAATAACGGTCTTCAATAGAAAATGTTTTTAAGGTCTCTCTCTTTTACGCTATTAAGGTGATTTATATGATTTTTACATTTTTATATTTAAGACCATACAAAAATCATATCATACATGGAATAATATATACATGATAGATGTTTTAACTAAGTTACCTAATGAGTTATTAATTTATATCTTTATTTGAATTTTTCATATTTTCCATCATTTCTTACTAATTTATGTATTTGTTATTTGATAAGTTTGATGTGAGTCACTAATCAAATGAATTTGACTAATTGCACTAATTACTAATTTGCATGAATTTGAATCTTCAATTAATACATGCAACTAACGTATTCTTGAGTTCGAGTCCTCTGGTATCATCCATTACTGTCACTGTTTTTAGAAAAGAGATCTGACAGTGATTGTGATTTAACTGTTTCTCTTCAATTACAAGGCTACTTAGCTGGAATTTACGCATACTTGCTCCCATGTGACATTTAACATTGGTTTACCCTTGAGAATTCTCCTGGAAGGTTATATTTTTTATGTCTATTCATCAGTGGACTTTTAATGAAATAACTAAATGGAACACAAGATCTACTGGTGAATTATTTTGTTAAAGGAATTAGGATTTGACCACAAAACGTTTATTTTGGAAACCTCGAGATATTTTAGAAATCTACGAGGAACCCAATAATTTATGTACTTTTTATTTTAATTTAATCAAATGAATCAGGTGATTTATTTTAAAGGTTAATGCATCCTCGAAAGTTAACATTTAATAGGAAAATTAAATACAATTTTAGATGTTTAAATACTATGAATTTCAGAATTTTATGCAAAAATTCCGAAAATACTTGAAATTTTGAAAAAAAGTTTGAAGTAATTTCTGCTTCTGAAATAACTTGTCTTAAACTTGTTTAAAGCGTACCAATTGCAGACCGAGTATACTTACAATGTGAGAACTGTTACATGGATAATTGTCTTTACCAGGCAAAAATTATTTGCATTAAGTATTTTATATCAATAAT
>BPLQ01012236.1:0-78607 GCA_021605075.1 Caerostris darwini | reverse complement strand
GGGAGAATAACATTTTTTCAGGAGGGATGAGAGCCAAAAAATTACTATAACTACATCTTATGAAACTGTTATATAAAATGCCCAATAATGATATCAATGAGAGCCAGTTATATCACAATTACGAGCCATATTGGTTAATATTCAAAAAACTCTAATCTATCAATTCAATTAATACCGTGCGATTTATCATCATCACTGCCAAGGTCTAGTTTATTTCTTTTTCAAATAGAATGTAGCTTGTCTTTTTCAAATTCACTGTATCACATGCTACCAGTGAAATGGGATTCTTGCATGTTAGATAGCAAGTAATATTATTTCCCCACTATACTATAACTTTATGATTTGTTGAAAAAGAAGATTAGTATATTTTATTGAAAATTTAAAAGGGGAATTTATTTATTATCATGTGTGAACATGATGTTGTCCTGGTTAGGGGTTCGTGGCGCAATCCAAAAAGTGCAGCAAGCAAATAAAGTGATATTCCAAATTTTGGCGGAAAAATGGTATTTTGGCCCCTTAACTCTTGAAATGATTTATAACGTTAATCTAAGGAATTCTGGAGAATTTGGCTTTTGCTTGAAGTGTTTTGTAGTATGGTTATGAAGCACTTTTCACGTTTTAGCTTGGGATTTTAAACATTTGTATATCCAATGGCTATAAATACTGCGTACTGCGTTGATCAATTCCTTCTTCTTGAAGTTTCATATTTATCACTTTTGGCATTTTAAAAAAAATTTTATTAGTGATTTCCTTCCGATTTTAAATTACTACTCAATTACAAGACACTAAATAATTTAAAGCAAGTCGGCAGAAATTATTTCTTACTTTCTTTTGCCTCATTGTATAACGACTGCTATTGCATTGATATTGTATAGATTTTTTTTACTAATCGTTTTCTATTGGTAAAGCATTTTATAACTAGGTTTACACAAAAATGTTTTTTAAAATATAATTTTATTAATTGCCTATTCAAGCCGATTAATTTTTTTTAAATAAGAAAAATAGACTTTCTTTTTTGCAGTTGTAGCAAAAGAAACAATTTATTTGGATTTGGCCATAGGAAATATAGAACGCAAATAGCGTGATAGCTATGATCAACAAGTAAAATAATATCCACCATCAAGAAGAAAAATAATATCCACCATCAACAAGAAAAATAATATCCACCATCAACAAGAAAAATAATATCCACTATCAACAAGAAAAATAATATCCACCATCAACAAGAAAAATTATATCAACCATCAACAGGAAAAATAATATGAATCATCAACAAGAAAAATAATATCAACCATCAACAAGGAAAATAATATCAACCATATAATTGGTGTATAACATATAATAATATTAATTGGTGCTGCTGCAATATTTATTAACAAGCCTTGTTTAGCACATAGAGAATTTTTTGTAAGCTTGCATTGCAACTCCAATATATCAAGTTTCTTTTGAAATACAGGCTGACGATTACAAGGATTGCACAGTTCCAATCACTTTTCAGACATTTTGATCCACGCTCAACGTACCCCTGAAACAGCTTATGGGGAAGAGGACCCTTCCAGCAGTCCGATGAAATCGCAGTGGCAATCCTACCAACAAAAGTGGGATTTGGTTAACCACAACCCCACTGAGTCAACAGGCTGTTCCCTTTCTACTGGGAACAAAACATAAATCCAGGAACATACACAGAGGGAAAAAAAAGAGTACAATAATAATAGTAAAGGTTTTGACACATGGTTTACTGCCTTCGTTCAATCCCTGCTTCTCTGGAAAGATTCCTTCGCGGTTGGGTGGTCAGGGGATTTTGGGGTGTTCCTTTCCCTGCACACAGGTTGGACCCCTATGCCTTGATGGGAGATAGGGGTGTCTTTTAGGCCAGAAAAATGCTCCCTAATGCCATCGCTGAGGCATGTAGGGTTTGCTGGGATTAGCTGTCTGTCCAAATTTGGAGCAACGAGGACATGAGATAGGCTGGAATAGAATACATTTGACAAGACCTAAAAAATATCAATTGGATGATTGATATTTCTCTTATATTACCATCACAAGTTGGAGCAATCCAGAACAATATAATTACTTAAAATTCTATCAAAGAGCAATAAAGGTGCCATAAATTTTTGTGATGAAAATATAAAAACAAATTTAAATTCTTTCTACTGATATAACTTCAAAATAATCTTAGTTACATCAAGATAATGATATATTTTTGTCCAAAAATTGGTTATTTTCTTTATTTATGTCATGGAATATTTTTCCAGCACACATGATGTCTATGGTAACCCTCAAAAATTTTGAAAGATAAATGCCTATGTCCATCTTTGAAATGAAATCAGCATCTGGCATGAAACGATATACAATGAGAGGTTTGCGTGTCATTCATTGGGCAGAATCTCTTGCAAACTTGTATTTAAATTGAGACTCTAGGATTAGAAAATTACGATGTTTAACAAAATATTTCATGCTTTTTTTCTGTTTCTCTATATTAATACGAGTAATCCAGATGTATAGCAAAATCCATTTTGCTCCGAAATGTTTAAATGACATACTCTGTTTTAATATTTTTTTTATCTATCTAAGCATCTTTGATTAAAAAACCTTGCATTCATATATAATAAGATGTCACAAATCATTGTATCTTTTGTCTAATTTTTTACTGTATTAAACATGATTTTCAAGATACTAAATATGAACAGACAAAGACGACATCCAATGATAGTATTTCTGAATTATTTCCTTATTAACACAATGTTTTTAAATGTTGTGATAATTTCCCATCGTAATATATAATTAAACTTAAATTTATTAAGAAATTATAATGGTATGAAATAGAAAACATTTTCTGGAAAAGTTTCATTAGAAGTTCAAATCAATAGCAAATGCAATTTGTTGAAAAAATTATCAAAATTTCCAATAGGCCCTTTACACATCTTATTGACAAAGTAAAAAAATAAAACAACTGTAATTATGAATAAAATAGATCACCAAATTTAGCTTTAAAGATTATTTCATTCACACATTATAGATTTACCATCACATGAGGCTTTATCCACATATTTTTCACCTTATGATTTTTTTATGTATGTGATAAAATGCGCTCTAAAAATGCAGTAATATACATATTTTTCAGTTACATATTTCAATGGTCGAGATGAAGGAATCAGTAAACATATCAGTAAATGCCTTCTAAATTTACTTCAAGAGATTTTAAAAATACTGGAAAATTAAACAGGATTTCACTGGTAATTATTTGAAAACAGTAATGAAAAAATTAAATAAATAATTTAAAATTCTATTATGTCAAATTAAAAAAAAGATTAATTGTGAATTACAAATTTTACTGATTTTTAATTTAATATTAAAAAAGGATTGGAGATGTTTAAAAATTAAAAAAATTTACTTCAATATTTTTAAGATAATAATCCTGGAAATTTATTTAAAGAAATCACAGTTAATGCGGTTTCAGACAGTTGATTTGCATTTAACTCTAATTAATTGCTTGTTATTCTTACAAAAATAAAAAGCTTTATTTTTACGATTATTAGGAACTTTGGTTGATTCGCTTTTACCCGCAGAATGCGGTAAATGCATCGCAGAAGGCTTGGCACATAACACAGACATATTCCCTATACAATTTTAATCGAACAGCTTCAAGAGCAGAATATGGAAATTAGTACCCTCCCTTCCTCTAAAATGGACATCTAGCAAAAAGGTATAACAAGCTAAATTTTCACTTAGGTAAGAAAATTTTCAGCTTATATATATGCTAATTTTTCACATAGATAAGAAAACTTTCAGTTTTGTTTCGCTTATACAGTTGTGAGACTCAATATATTATCTATCAAGCCGCTTGAGATTTCTTTCAAGTTATTGTTAAGAATCATTATTAATTTAAACCTGCATTTCTTTAATCTTCAAATCATCAAATGGTGTCAAACATTTTCAGAGACTTTATTAGTTTTAGTCCGAGTAGTACGTATGTATTTTCAAAATAAATGTTCATATATTTCTCACAAATTGATAAGAAAACTTTCTATTATGTTTCTCTTGTTGAGTTGTGAGACTCAATGTACTATCTATCAAGCCGATTGGGAAGCTATTGTTAAACTATTATTAAAAATCATTATTAATTTAACCCTCCATTTTTTAATGTTCCAACCACCAAATGGTGTCAAACATTTTCAAGGACTGTATTAGTTTTAGTCTATTAGCATCTTGAAAAACATTTCATATAAATATGCAATTTCTATGGGCATCTCTCATACAACTGATTTCGGAACAACGAACTGAATAAAAGTGTATTATATTAATAAAAAAAAATCACATCACATATTTTTAATTAAAACTTTTCATTTTCATTACTTAATAGATATATTTTCCATTTTAAAACACTAACGACCTTCTTGGGTAGCTGGAGTCAAAATGGATGGACGTAGAGCTAACTTAAAAATCCTCAAGTGAACCTTTTAATCTAACTAACCCTCACCTCCAGGAAACTTTTAACCTACGTAACTTCCTAGGCAAACTAATGGTGTCTTCCCAGTCAACCGCAAAGTAAAAAATAACAAAGGAAAAGCACCAGCAGTAATCCCCCCACCGATCGGTGGGAACCCGACAGTACGGAGAGCACTGTCATAATCTCGCCGAGAGGGTCTGCGTATGCGGCGGCAGGGATTACGCTCTTCCGCTCGACTAACTCCCTTGTCGGTGCTTGCAAAAAAATGGCCCATACCTCTTGTGTACATTGAGGATCGGACTTTTTTTATATTATTATTATTTCTTTTCTTTTTTTTTTTCCATTCCACCTGATCAAACTCGCTGAGTAGTGGGTTAGTTTGTGAAAGTTTGCTTGAATCAAGAGAGAAAGGTTGAAAAAAAAAAAAATTGTTCCTTTTTTTTTGTTTAAAGTTGATAATTATTCGGTTAAATTTTTTTTTTTTTTTTGGTGAAAGTAAGTCAATGAATTTTATAAAAAAAAATTAAGCAAGTTTTCTGAAAAAGTATTGTTTGGTTTTATTATTAGTTAGATGTTAAAAATATTATAACTAATAAATATTGACGTATTCTTTCTTCAGTAAAAATGTTATAGGGTATCGTTTATGAATATAAACAAGACGAATGACATTTAAATAAGATAGGTCAGACAGTTTTGCTAAAATAGATGAATTAGGTTGTTATTGTTTTAAAAATTTCAACGGGTATAAGAATTTTAATAACCATTAAATTTTGTTTTGTGTTTGATATAAGTTTGCTTATAGATGACGTGAAATGTGAAAGAAATGCTCCTTTAAATTAATTTAAATAAGCTAAATAACTCTTACCATTGATTTTACAAAAAGATATATTTACATGTACGTGTTACAAACATATTGAGAAATACACTCATGTCCATAAATTAAGGATAATTCAGAATCACACAGAAATTGAACTCTAAAATAAAAATTTCACCTGTAGAATTATCACACACACATCTTGAAGAAGAATATGCAAATTACAGGAAACCACCAGATGGCGCGGATAGTACGTCACAATGACGAGAGTGTAAGAGAGGGGTATATAAGGAATCGTGGCAAAGAAGTAAAATTGTTCACAAGCGCTTTAAAAGCCTTTCAGTGCAATAACCGCATAGTTATGGCACAAAGGAAGCATTTGGATGATTTTTTACGTGGTAGAATTATCGCACGACTGGAATGTGGACGTACCCAGCTGGAAGTATCCGAGGAACTTGGAATCACCCAGAGTGTCATCTCCAGGCTTTGGCAACGATTCCAAGATGATGGTAATGTGAGTAGATGTTACAGCACAGGTCGCCCCCCGAGTTACAACGCCGAATGAGGACCGGTATTTAGCAGTTACAGCCAAAAGAAACAGACGGAGCACATTATCAGACCTGTCTCGTCAGCTCTCTTCAGCTACCGGTACGACAGTTTCAAGGCAGACCGTGTACAGACGCTTAGGGCACATTGGTCTATATGCTCGTAGGCCTGTCAGATGTGTTCCACTTACCGCAACTCACTGTCGCCTGCGATTAACCTGGAGTAGAGAGCATGTATTGTGGACACCGCAACAGTGGTCTTGTGTGATGTTTTCCGAAGAGTCCAGGTTTAGTTTACAGTCTGATTCTCACCGGCCTTTCATATGGAGAGCGCCAGGTACCCGTTACCACCAAGAGAACACCATTGAACGACACCGTTACGGTGGAGTAGGATGGCTCGTTTGGGGAGGAATTATTCTTGGTTCCAGAACTGACCTGCATGTTCAGAGTGTAACGATGACAGGCCACATCTATCGGGATGTCATTCTGGAACAACATGTACGTTTGTTTCGGGGCGCCATGGGTGCTGAATTTCTGTTTATGGATGACAACGTCCGTCCTCACCATGCAAACATTGTAGACGAATGCCTTCAATTGGAGGATATCACCCGTATGGATTGGCCAGCATACTCACCGGACTTGAATCTAATAGAGCATGTGTGGGATATGCTTGGCCGACGAATTGCAGCCCGTTGCATGCCCTCCCACCTGTCAACCGGAACTTCGGAGGGCATTGCTTGATGATTGGTGTAATATTCCCCAAGATCAGAGTGATAATTTGATACTCAGCATGCCTAGGCGTTGTAAGGCCTGTATTGCATCGTCCGGGAGACATACTCCATATTAACCATCATACTAACCATGTTATACTGTTTTTTGTAAATAGTTTCTTTTTTGAAATTTGCTCCAGAGAGTAAAAATCGCAATTTTTATTAATTATGTCAAACATATAGCATCTTTTTTGCTCTTTACCTTTTGTTTAATAAATAGACTTTACGAATAAGTCAAATTTGTTTTGCTTCTGTCTCTTTCTTTGCCTGAACTTCATTATCCTTAATTTATGGACATGAGTGTAGTAATGTTTTAAAAAAGGCAAAATATGTACAGATTATACAATGAACTATTTAATATTTTATGTCCAAGTTTATATACATAATTTTATATAATGACACAGTTAAAATATAATTATAAAATATTTTATTTCAATTCCTTCTATTAGCTCACATTCTCCCTATATATATCTTGTTCAAATTTTCAATCGTTCATAAAATACTTTTTATTCGTCCACTCAAGTTCAAATACATTTTTGTTTGAACTTGTAGCGGATGACACTTGATGTTAATACAATTTTTTCAAATATTAATTCATTAATTAAATTAATTTAATTAATTTTAGTTTTTTTTAGATTTAAGTTGCATATATCTACCAATAGATGGCACCAGATAAACTTAAAAAAAGTGATTGAAAATTATTTATAAAGGACTTTCTGCAATATAGTGAAAAAAAAGTATGAATTGACTTTAAAACTTACTTTTAAATTACTTGTTTTATTTTTATATTACTTGACTTTTTATATTACTTGTTTTAGTTAATTTTTCTATTTAAAAATCCATAATCTTTGTAGCTATATAAAGTTTCTAATTTGAAAATTATATAAAAGAATCATCAATAGAAGAAAGCTATTTATTTATTACTAATTATTAATTATTATTAATAATAATTACTATTATTAATAATTACAAATTATTTTATTTTTATTCATGCATCTACTAAGGATCCATGTTTATAGGAATTCAGATTACTTAAAATTACTTTCCTTTAAAATAAATCACCCTTTTTCTTTCCAAATAAATGAAGTAACCCGAAATATCATGTCTAGATTGCTTGGAAAATCAAGTTATGGAGTAAAACTATGCAAACTGAATTGAAAAGTATTTAAATAAATTAATAAAAATTAGAAAAAAATTTATACAATTTAAAAGTGACATTGTTTTAAACGTTTTATCTTTCTCCATGATAATTGATATTTACGAGGTGTTTTAAAACGTCAATTGATCTCCCCCTGCCTTAGTGCCTTGCACTTGATGTCATACGATACAGATATGGCAAAATTGTAGGCGGTTTAACTTTACCCAATTTGAACTATTGGAGTGTTGTGTTACAGGCCACGAGTTTTTTTAAGTGGAATTGACTCGAATTTAAGAGGGAAATTGAGTTGGAAAGTAAAAAATATCAAATTCTTATTTTGTTAGAATTATTCTAATATAGGGTGTTTTTAAATAAATAAAATTGAGTGTGATCATGGATTAAATACATAATACGTCAAATAAAAACTACTTATGCATTTAGAGAATGTTTAGTTCACATATTTATTTATCAAGCCTCATAACTGCTAACAATAAAAATATTTTGCATCAAATACCAAATATTTTATCTTATATAATAATAATAATAAATTTCGCTTTATGCGTGTTATCATGTTTAACAAATTCATTTACTTTATTAAATGCCCACGTACTCAATACCTACTGTTAAAAGTCGATGAAATATTGTTCAGTATAACAATCGATTGGAAATTGTAAGATATAGATATTAATTATTGTATATTTATTGTCTATATCTGATATATGTATTTTTTATTATTATTGTATATATATTAGTATTGTATATTAAGTTCATAATATATCTATATATACATGTAATAACATTTTTGCTCTACCTGAATTCTCGACCTATAACTAACAAATTCTCTTACCACATTAGCCCTTATTAAACTTAGTTCCACATTTCCTAGTAATAAGTATTTATAACTGTTGCACTTTTGTATTTTATAGCTACCTTCTGGCTCACAGTTCTTCTCAATGCATGATTTTAACCAGCAAACCTTTAGTGAGGTGTTTATAATTTTGTTCTCTTTGATTACAGATGCTTTGAACTTTTACAGCTAGTGAAATTGGCTTTCTGCCATTTCCTAATCAAACTAGATTCTGAACTTTTAAAATTTCTTAAGAATGCTAATAAAATGAAGTAAATAAATTCATGTCTTTTCCTTTATCAACAAAATCCACTCGGCTTTCGATACGTAGCGTTGTCGTAGCAGCTCTCGTGCTGTTACATACAATACACACCAACACTCACACTCACATATTCTTCTTTATTGGTACGACATCCCCGTGGTGGGCTAAAGCTGTCTACCTGCTGGCAGATTTCGAAACTGTAGATGTTTGCTTTTTACAGGATGGAATTGTCAGTCCTATGCTCTACAATCTTGTTAGACTGGGACTATGGTTTAAAGTGTATTCCAAACCACTACAAACATTCATGGCACCGTAGATATTTATTTAATTCATAGTTACATATATATGAACTATTGCATTATGTAAGTAAGTTTATTATAAAATTATATATATTTTATACTGTTATTAAGAAAAACATCAAAAGCACTATTATATACACAGTAATTTACAAAATAGTCACTACTTAACCACGGAAAGGTCTTTTTTGCTCGTATTTTATAACATATTATAATAAAATTGACAGAGTCGATAAAAAAGGTGAAATCCTGAAGGGGGTAGACGGCTACTCCTGATTTCTTTTTTTTTAATACTTCTACTACATTGGTTCCATACACTTTGCTATGTTTCAAATAATAATGTAAATGCCAAACCGAAACGGACACAAGACAGGAGTGCTTGCTAACAAACATGTTCTGATTTTAACCCAAACAATCATGTCCCTCTTCATCCTGACCTGCTGTTATTCTCTTTTCACCATTCCTCATTTCTGGCATTATTCCCTGTATCACCCTGTCTTGTGCTCATTTCGCCAACTCGAACATGACCCCCAGCCCACCCCCCTATACTCCATCCCTTCGGCATCGACATTTATCCGCCCCATGTCGCCCTAGAACAAATACGAAGGCACAGGCTCCGTGTTCACTTGCGCGCTCCCGAAAATACGATTAGCGCGTACAGAGGACAGGAAAACGGGAGAATCATCAGGATCTGGAATTGGATTTCGACGGTAGGAAATTAGATAGCTGATGCAATTTTCCACGGAGAATCGGGCGAGGACCTGGAATTTGCAAGGACGCTGATTTTTGCTTTTTGCTTCTTTTTTTCCTCCCTTTTCTGTTCAGTTTGGGTTCCGAATTTTCTGTGACTAAAGGTAGACTGATATTATTACTCGGGTTTTGATTCTCGGGATATGTTCTCTCTGGTTCTGGTGTGTTTTCCGGGTAATATTTTTCTCCTATTTTGACATCGTGAGGATTTTTTCTTTTTGATGGAAGGTGTATGTTGTTTCGCGTATTTGGTTTTAAGTGTGGTTAGGTTTTTAAAGGTTAATGTTACAGTTGAAAATGGGATTAAAGCTAGTATCTATTATACAGGAACTTAGATTTGTGCTCTATTTTTTTGTAGTAGAAGATTGTAATGATATAGATTAAACTTTTTTATTAATGATTTTGCTTAGAAATAAGGCATTATCCAAAAACCATTTCAAAACCATCACACACATTTTCTCTGGGTATCTGACATATTATACAAGATTAAAATTGTGTTTAAAAAAAGATTTAAATTAAATTTGTGCTCTATTTTTTCGTAGTAGAAGATTGTAATGATACATATTGTATGTTTTTTCTTATAAGTTTGCTTAGAAATAAGACATTATCCAAAAACCAATTTCAAAACCATCACACATACTTTCTCTGGTTATCTGAAGTAATAAGTTTTAAAAGATTATTTTAGATTTCTAATTATAAATTCAATATAATTTCGTAAAATCATTGAATACTCAGTTGAAATTAGAATATTATTTTTATATTAAAGATACTTGTACTAATTTTAGGACAATTACAGTCATAATATTAAACAATATTAACACTAATAAAGTTACTAACTAATAACAATTAATATTAATATTACTAATTATATGTAATAAAATAACTTTTAATTTGAATGAACAAGGTTGCTTTTATTGAATCAATTATACTTGGAATAACAATTAATAACAAACAAAAATTAATAGATTAATACTAATATTTTCTTATTATATGTAATAAATTGGCTTTTAATTTAACTGAAAAAAATGGTTTTTATTGAAGCAACTATACTTGGAATAACAATTAGCAGATTAATACTAATATTTCTAATTATATGTAATAAAATGACTTTTAATTTCAAGGGGAGTGGTTTCATGTGGGTTTTTTAATCAATTATACTTGGAGTAACAATTAATAACAAAATAACAATTAATAGATTAATACTAATATTTCTAATTATATATAATAAAATGACTTTTAACTGAGAAAAGTGGTTTTTGTTGAAGCAATTATATTTGGAATAACAATTAATAACTAATAACAATTAATAGATTAATACTAATATTTTTAACTAAATGTAGTAAAATGACTTTTAATTTAAATGAAAAAAATGGTTTTTATTGAATCAATTATACTGGAATAACAATTAACAGATTAATACTAATATTTCTAATTATATGTAATGAAATAACTTTTAATTTAACTCAGAAAAGGAGTTTTTATTAAATTAATTACTTGGAATAGCAATTAATAACTAATAAAAATTAATAGATTAATATTAATATTTCTAATGTAATAAAATGTTTTAAATGAAAAAGTGGTTTTTATTGAAGCAATTAAACGGCTTATATAGTAACGGACAAAAGTATTTTTGTTTTCTATGCATTCTTCATTTTAAACTTTAATTTTAATTAGGTTTTATTAAAATTAATTTTGATTGGGAAATTTTTTTTATTTTTCATGAATTAATTTCTAAAAATAATTGCAGTAAAAAAATATTTTTTGAGAGAAATTTCCTTTCAAAATAACGAAACTATCAATTTTACTTTGAAACTATAAATGTATTCGATTTATATATTCGACATCGAAATAATCAGTTATGCAATTTTAAAATTGGAATAAAAATATTTTGTTACATTTTTTTTTTGAAAAAATATAGATATTTCTAGAAAAAAATATAGAATAGAAAATAGAAAATATAGCAAATAGAAAAAAATAGAAAATATAGCAAATAGAAAAAAATAGAAAATATAGAAAATATAGAAAAATAGAAAATATAGCACATTTCTTTCAATAAAAAAATTTATTTTTCCGGTGCAAAGATTTTTACAATTACTCATTACAAATTTTTGCATGATTTAGATCAATCTGAAGCAAATGATTTCATCAGAAATATATAGACGTTCAAATACTTTTGTGAGAAAATTATTCATCGTTCAATATCCTATACATCTCATTTATGGCAAAAAACAATGTAAAGCCTCTTTAACCTAAGATCGCATCGATAGTCCAGATTGTTTTAAATGCATTATCTACTAACAATCAACTACAATCTTTATTTTCCTTCCATCCAACATGGTGACACGACGAAACATCAAACAGTTCATAACAGTGACCGAACCGAATAAAAATTACACAAGCCCCTGGAGCCTTAATGGACACACAAGAGGGTCTTGAATCTCACGCGACATTTGTTTGCCAAAGGCGAGCTGGGTCCATGTCCAACTATCACGTTGTTGACTTTTATCGACTTATTGCCTTTTTTTCTTCTTTTTTTCCCCTATCTCAACCCTCGCAACCTCATTTCCTCCGGAGACCACTAGTCCAATGTTAGTGTTTGTTTTGGATAGTTTTTTCTTCCATTCGTCATGTGATCTTGTTGACTTCTTCGAATATTGGCAAGCCCGTGTGCGTGTGTGGGTCAGCGATTGTCGGGGCGCCCAATGTCTACAAGAAAGTCGATGGCGAACTTATCGACGGTGCAAAAAGGTCGATTGTTCCCATGCAAAAATTAATAATAACGCCGGGGTTTTGTAGTGGTTTTTAGCATAAGTTAATATGATCGTAAACTGGATTTTTTTTTTTTTAGGTATTTAGATAGTGGAACGGAAAGTTTTTCTTCCGTTTAACGTCTCACGCAAACCAATATTTTTCAATAACTGCACGTAAATATGAAGTCATAAGTTGATTTCTTTTATTTCGATAATTCAGATGCACGGAATTTTGTCACAAAATATAAATGATTTGTGTGAGAGAAGCTACAACGCATCGAGATAGAATGATCTGATTGTAACGATATTCCATATGCAAATACCTTTCGATCCGATATGAAAATGATCGACGATATTCTATGTTTTATTGAATTGCCCTTCCTTTCACGACATCCTCGGTTTGCCTTTCAATAGGATAATGATCTGCAGCATATGGAAATATTTTCTGCTGATTGTCTTCGTGTTTGTCAATTACTTCATTCACCAGATAGTTAGTCAGATCTAACTTGACTGTTGGAGATAGTTTTGCAAAAATTCCTGAGCTTAACTCTTACCAGCTACAGACGATATCGTCTATATTCTATGATTTATTCAATTTCACTTCCTTTCACAACATCCTTGTTTGCCTTTCAATAGGATAATTGTCAGCAGTCTATTGAAATATTTTCTGCTGATTGTCTTCGTGTTTGCCAATTACTTCCTTTACCAGCTAGTTTGCCAAACCTAACTCGACTATTGGAGAGTGTTTTTCAAGAAATCCTGAGCTTACCGCTTGCCAACTACAGACGACATTCTATGTTTTATTGAATTGCCTTTCCTTTCAAGACATCATCGATTTGCCTTTCAATAAGATAATGGTCAGCAGCATATGAAAATATTTTCTGCTGATTGTCTTCGTATTTGTCAATTACTTCATTCACAAGCTAGTTTGTCAAATCTAACTCAACAATTGGAGAGAATTTGGCAAGAAATCCTAAGCTTGAAGTTACCTACTACAGACGATATCGAGGATAGTCTGTATTTTACTGAATTGCCTTACCTTTCGCAACATCTTTGGTTTGAATTTCAATAGGGTAATGGTCAGCAGTATGTGGTGATATTTTCTGCTGATTGTCTTTGTGTTTGTCAATTGCTTCATTCACCAGCTAATTCGCCAAATCTAACTCGACTATTGGAGATAGTCTGGCATGAAATCCTGAGCTTAACACTTATCAACTACACAAATCAACGCCAATGCCATACAAACTAGCATAAGTACCAGAAAGGAACGAGCACTTTATTAAATATGGTTCAATATACGGGCTTTTTCTTCCGAATAAAACATATATTCATCCATATAATATAATTCCTCTGAAATTTAATCGTTTATTGTTTTAGTTATGATTTTCATCCTAATTGAGTAACTTTTTGGTATGTACTTTTTTTCAGAGATTTAAATATGTAGTTCAAATATAAATAATCAATATTTAGCCCTCTTTCACGTTTATTATTCAACTTTTCGACGTCAATTCAAACACGAGGTTAGTTTGATTCTATCTTACAAATCATCAATAAGCTTGCAAAAACTGAATTTATGTTGTGTTTAACAATTGAGCGATATTTAATTGAAATCAAGTATAATTTTGTCTTTTTTGATCGATAACAATTTCTGGAATGAACGAAATAATATCTCTCAGTATCGTTATCTGCGGGAGACTTTTCTACGGCATCGCATCCTTTGCAATTAACCCTTATATTTTGTAGATTTTATTGTTGAGAAACATAGAAGTATATTCGTTCTCCGATGTCTTACATGAAATAAAGCCTTATCCTATTGTTGAACTGTTCTGGAAAATATATAAACGTGTACATAGAAAGTACAGAAAGAATCCTACAATCAACCTCTTTAATCGTTATTTATTTTTAAAAATCAGGTAAACCCACACCAAGGAATTTACTATCGTTATACACTTCACCTTCCTTGAAATTCATGTGACACCCTAAAGAATGTTTTATTTTAGGCTTTTAATTTTTGAGAGTGACAACACGAATAAAGGGAAAGTTCCCAGCTAATTCGACCTTGCGCCTTTCTATAAACTAGCTGAATCTGGTATCATTGGGATATGAGTAGGGCTTGCATAAAATAGCAAACTATTCAATTGAAAAATTTTATAGATTAATAATATACAATTTAATTTTAAAATTTAAATAATTTTTGCATTGTCATTAAAAACAAATGCAACGAGTTTTTCCATTATAGCTAAATAAATGGTTAATCAATCAATTATACTGATGGCTGGCTAATCAATGAATTATTACTAAAACTAAATTATATAATAAGCATATATCTCATTCAAGAGCGAAAATTAATAATTTTTATCATTACATGCATAAATATATGGCTAATTTCAATTAATTATTAAAATTAAAATAATAATAACAAATACATCTTAATAATAAATTAAAATTATTAATTTTTGTTATTTATCATATTCAGAAATTTATTTGTTTGCTAAACAAATTAGAATTGTAAATTTATAGCAGATATTTTTCATACTCGCATGTGTGTGACAAATAAACAATTTTGTAATCCAAAAGGTTTCTACTTCGATATTTTAATCGTTGTATTCATTTTATAATATACATTTTTAATAAAATGATTAAGTACAGTTTTTTGAAAAAATGTATCTAATTTTTAATCACATTTTTAAGAAATAAATTGCCTTCAATTATATATACAGTAGCATATTAGAAAAGCATCAACGCAAGTAAGATATACACTGAAGTGACAAAAGTCATGGGATACCTCTTAATATCGTGTCGGCCCTCCTTTCGCCCGGCGAAGTGCAGCAACTCGACGTGGCATGGACTCAACAAGTCGTTGGAAGTCTTCTGCAGGAATATTGAGCCATGCTGTCTCGATAGACGTCCATAATTGTGAAAGCGTTGATGGTGCAGGATTTTGGGCACGAACAGACCTCTCGATGATGTCCTATAAATGCTCGATGGGATTCATGTCGGGCGATCAAGGTGGCCAGATCATTCATTGGAATTGTCCAGAATGTTCTTCAAACCAATCGCGAACAGTTGTGGCCCGGTGACATGGCGCATTGTCATCCATAAAAATCCCATCGTTGTTTGGGTACATGAAGTCCATGAATGGCTGCAAGTGATCTCCAAGTAGCTGAACATAAGCATTTCCAGTCAATGTTCGGTCCAGTCGCACCAGAGGACCAAGTCCATGCCATGAAAACAGCCCACACCATTACGGAGCCACCACCAGCTTGAACAGTGCCTTGCTGACAGTTTGGGTCCATGGCTTCGTGGGGTCTGCGCCACACTCGAACCCTACCATCAGCTCTTACCAACTGAAATCGTGACTCATCGGACCAGGCCACGGTTTTCCATTCATCTAGGGACCAACCGATATGCTCACGTGCCTACGAGAGTCGCTGCAAGCGATGTCGTTCTGTCAGTAAAGGCACTCGAGTCGGTCTTCTGCTGGAATAGCCCAAGAAAGCCAAATTTCTCCGCACAGTTCTAACAGACAAGTCCCTCGTACGTCCCACATTGATTTCTGCGGTTATTTCTGATTTCTCGGCACACTCTTGACACAGTGGATCTGGGAATGTTGAATTCCCTAACGATTTCCGAAATGGCATGACCCATGCGTCTAGCTCCAACTAACATTCCGCGTTCAAAGTCTGTTAATTCCCGTCGTGCGGTCATCATCACGTCAAAACCTCTTCACATGAATAACTTGAACAGAAATGAAAGCTCTGCGAAAGCACTGCGCATTTATACCTGTTCTACGCGATGCTACTGCCATCTGAAAATTTGCATATTGCTATCCCATGACTTTTGTCACTTCAGTGTATAGTATCTCTCTGTTCAATTTAAAATTTCAATAGAAGAAAATAAATCTAAAAATCATAAGCCTTGCATTTACGGTCATTCGACATTATTTAAGAAACATATTTTTTGTTTCTTTACGAAAATGAATGACCCAATAAAGTTCGCTATTAATTAATAAATACTTTTTTTGTAACTTTGAATTAAAATAAATTACATGATCTTAATTTAAATGCCACAAATGTTATAGCAAACTCTTTAATAAAATTAAAATTAAAAGCTTTTTAATTTTTTTAGATAAAAAACAATATTTTACTTGAATAATAAAATATATTAATTTAATAAAAAATATGGCCAAAATTTACTTCTCTCTTTGATGATAAAAGATTATATGCACGTATGAACATTATTTTTACTGATTGAGAAAAAATTATTAATTGCACGTCAAATACTCCTTATATTGGGTTATTCCCCAACTTCCACTTTTTAGTGTTAACTGATGTTTTATAAATTATATGCCTATCAGTTTTAAGTTAAAATGCTATAGATAATTTTATTTCTTATTCTATGCTCTATCTAATTGTGTATTTTGATCACACATATTTTTTGAAATTTATAAGAATATCTTAAACAAACTGAAACATGGAATCCGGAAAAGTACGGATTATTTTCTGTATGCTTATAAGCTTGGATATTCTGCTACTTTAGCAAAGCGAAGCATAAATGATGGTGTATTTGGGAATCATACAGCTAATTTATCACAGTGAGAAGGTGGTTTGAAATTAGGAGATACAAGAAAATGAACCTTGTGGAAACCTGAAAATGTCCTCTGTAATCATTTCTAAAAGGAAACTAATTGAAGCTAACCCTACAAAAATTGTTAGGGAACTTGCTATTGATTTTGGAATAGGTAGAATAGCAACTATTCGAAACATCTTGCAGTTCGTGAAAAGCTGGAAAATTGGCAAATGGGTTCTACATGAGTTGACAAATAGGCAGAAATTGCAACGCTTGTAAATTTTCACATAATTCTGTATTCGGTAAAGAAATTGTTTCTTGTTTTTGACCGCATCATTATTTCTGATGAAAAATAAATATTATATGAAAATCGTTGACGCTCAGCACAGTGGCTACATGCAGAGGAAAAGCCTAAATACTCACATAAACTAAGCTTACATTCAAAGACAATGGTGACTGTTTGGTGAAATTTAAAGGAGAAGTTATTTATTACAACTTCCTAGGAATAGATCACACAATTAATGCACAACATTACTGTCAACAATTGATATTCTGTATTTGGCAAAAAAAAAAAATTGTTTTTTTCACAGCACCATTACTTCTGAAGAAAAAGGGGAACATTATATGAAAATCGTAAACTTTCAGCACAATGGCTAGATGCAGGTGAAGAGCTTAAACACGCCCTTAAATAAAGATTACATTCAAAAACAATTTTGGCGGTTTGGGGAAATCAAAGGTAAATCAAAGAAAAAGTTATTCATTACAATTACCTGGGAATAAGTCTTGCAATCAATACACAATATTACTGTTAACAATTGATAATTCTCATCAGAAATTACTATCCGAACCAGCGTTGGTGAATTGGAAAGGCGTTTTATTCATGATAACGTCAGACCTCACGTTTCTCAGATTACATTCTAAAAATTTAGCAAATTGAAATTGGAGGTTTTACCTGTTCACTCTATTCACCAGACTTGTCTACTGATGACTACCAATTCTTTAAACATTTGGAATCCTTTTTTTAAGAATAAATGCTTTGACGATGATGTCAAAACAGTCTTTACTTAATTTATTAACTGTAAACCTATAAACCGAATTTATTAACTATTAACCTAACTTATTAACTCTAATCTATTAACTTTTTACCATATTCTTTGAAGTAGAATGCTTTTTTAGCATGCTTTGCAATGCATGGCAGAAGTGAATTATTTTAAGAGCATATTTTGATTCGATATGTTCAAATAATTTGTGTCTATGACACTTTAAAAATTGAGAACTTAAAAGTTCAGTTCATATGGACCAACTTAATATAAACGCACGATAGCATTTATTCTTCAATGCCCGTTTTACAGAATAGTACTACAATCCGGATTGTTTACTTTTCCGTAACAACAGTTACCTAACCCTAAAGACACTTCTACATTGAAACGGAATTTTCCTCCTTACCTTAATTCTCGCTTTCCTACTTCACAGTTAACCTTGCAAATCAATGATTCTCAAATAGTTTTGTTTCCTTCTCAACAAAGAAAATTATTTTTCATACTCCTCAATATTTTTCATCATTTAAAAAATGATGAAAAATATTGATATTATAATAATCAAACGAATGTTATTAAAATGATATTAAATGATTATTAAAATGAATTATAATATTATTATAATATTATGATATTAATGATTATTAAAATGATACTATTATTATAATCAAACAAATGTTTTGTTTTTACGCAAAAAATAATTTTATTTACAAGCCTTGTGTCGGTAGCCTGTTTTTCAATATTATTTTTTCATCTGATGTATAATCAGCAGCAACTATTATAAATAAAATACATGTCTTTGTAAGAATTTTATATTTAAAAGATCTAAGAAATGGCAGCTATTCAAATTGAAAGAAGGTCTCCATCTTTCGTAACGGAATTGTATATGAAGAAAATATATATCAAATGGAAATATTTCATATATAAATTCAAATTAAGTGCAAAACATTATAGATTATAAACAAATACTAAGGTACCTTATAATTTGGCAGTTTAATAAGAATTTATGATTTTTCATAACAAAAAAAAATGCAAAATTAATTTATAGGATCTTCTTTCTCAATATAAAATTGCCAACATGTTTTTCAAAAAATTAGAATATACTACTATAGTATATTGCTGAAAGGTAAAAGTATATATAATACTATGTAATAGTATACTACTGAATATATAATAGTATATATAATACTATATAATAGTATACTACTGAATATATAATAGCATAGCAATTATTTTTGTAGTAATTTTTAATAACTTATAATTTTGATAAATTCATAATAGAGTGCCAAAATAAAATTTATATCAATTCTAAAAATAAATTAAGAAAGCATAAATGTTATATATTATTCGAGACAATATCTGTCATTTCAAAAAAAAAAGCGAATCCTGGTTTTGAAGTCATAGAATTAACTTTTTTTAAATAAAAAAAAAATAATATCTGTCCTTTCAAATAAATCGAGTCATGATTTTGAAGTCATAGAATAGACTTTTTTAAATAAAATAAAAATTATTTCAATCTTTTTTTAATTCAAAAAAAGATATTTTTCATGCAGCGCAAAAAAAAAACCATTCCTTTTTTAATAAAACACTTTTATAAAAACTATCATCTGATAATACTTGAAAATAATTGAAAAAATTTTTACAACTTACATAAAAAAATTAAAATTTGTCAGATGTTATCAATAGCTTTATTTAATCAAGATATTTCATACATTTATTTTTAAATATGATCCTGAATCCAATTTTCTTTTATTTTTAAAGTCTTACATTTTATTAAAAAAAAATAATATTCGATAAACAATATTGCATTGTGCAATTTTCTTATTCATCAAATTTAGAAAGAAAATACTTCAAAACACGTAATAAGCAATATGATAGCTAAAAATTTCTCTTTTGCATTTCAGCAAATATAATATTAAAAAACGAATACTTTTTCATTTTTCTCGCTTTTCTAAAATTCAGCTTTTCAAGCAACTTTTTTACAAGCAACACAATAAAACTTTATTGAAAATCTCTGTCCTTTTTTTTTACAATGAAACGTGATATGATGTCTATACATTTATGAGAACGTGCTTTGAAAGAACCTAAAATTCGTTTGCTTGCCATAAAAAAAAAAATCCCAGGCCACGTGTCAAACGATTTGACATTTAATCCACCCCACCTCACCTTGTGAAAGTGTAACTGAATACGCAAACCCTCTTGCCCCTTTTACAGTCCCCGGCACACGATATATCACGTGATGCGATGGTCACGTGTCTCATCAGAAAGTACACATCCATTGTCAAGTGACAACTCATTCACTTCATTACAAAAATTTATTCTTTGTTTATTTTGTGATAAAAGAAAAATCGTTTGCTCTATTGAATGATAAAACATAGTTGAAGTTGGCAACGTATGAAAAATCTTGTTTTCGTCTGCTAATTTGAAAATTGAGATGATTTGTTGTAATTTTATACAAGGAAAAAGGATATAAAATTGGTGTAGATCTATTCTGAGGTTTGAATTTATAGACAAATATATCTTTTCTGGACATTAAAAAAATTATAACTCCAAATAGAGAAAAAACGTATTCTACAAATTATGTTTTCATGACAATTAAGTATTTTTTTATTCTAATTTATGTTTAAAAATTTCTAAAAATATTTTACTGTAAACTACAATATTTTAATATTCTTTACTACATTAGTTACACAAATAAGTTTTTCCCGATTAAGTATCAATAAATTATTACGTAAAGCCAAGCTTAAGAAAACTTACGAATACTAAGATTTAAAATGAATATAAAATATATCGATATATGATGAATCAATAAAATATAACAATAACATTATATAACGTTATATAATAATAATAACATTATACGTTGCAATATTTAACGGAGTTTAATTAATAAGATTTAAACATTAACAACGTTTAATGAAGTTTAATTTTTTTTTAATTCTAATTTATTTTTTATTCATTCTACTACTAATGTTGTTTAAAAATATCAAGAAAGATAACGAAGGAATGTTTATCTACTTAAAATGATTTAAATATAAATTTATGTAATAAAATATATATTTTTTTTTTATTTCTTCAAATTTGCTATTCACAACATAAAATATCTCTACAATGAACGTTATTGTTTAAAATTGTATTGTGATGTTAGTTTTAATTTCATTTAGTAAGCTGAGAATATTATTTTTTTTATTTTGAATGAAAGGGATTATTTTTTACGTAGAATTATTCTCAACTTTCCTGAAATATTTTCTTCAGAACATCTTGTGGCTTTGAAATGATTTGTATGTCAATATATACTGAAAAAAAATATTTTGTGAATTTTTATATTAAGAAGGACACAATTTTTCTCCCAGTTAATAGAAAACCAACTATATATGTAAAATCATTGGATAATTTAAGCATTGAGAAAAATTTGCTATCTTTAATGACATTTCTTCTAAAATAATAACAGTTATGACATTAATTTAAATCCATGGTGAGTTTTTCAGTAAAATAAAAATTTTATATTATATATATATATATATATATATATATATACAATATATATATATATACAATATATATATATATATATATATATATATATATATATTAATATTAGTATAAATTCTTTAAATCCTAAAAATAATGTGCAAGTTGTTTTGTTTTCAATTAAAATGCTCTATTTATACTTACAAAGACATTTTTTTCGGATACATTGATATGCAGTAGCTTTGATAAATTAATGTGTAAAAATTAATTTTTTTAATAAATATTTTTTATAAACCTTGAAAATTTATCGAAAAAGGTAAATTGTTAATTACAATTACCTACCCTACTACCCCTTCACTATCCATCAATTACCCACCCATTATTTACTTAATAATATTTAGGAGTTGCAATTGCAATAATTCCCATAGAAATAATGTCAAGTATACATACTAATTTGAGCATACTATAATATAAAAAAACCATATGCGACCTATAAAACTTGAACTTGTTACATGAACCGTACGAATAAAACATGAAATCTATGGAGTCCCCTGGACAATGCAGAAGAGACTTCATTGGGTCACGTGTTTCCTCCGGTCCCCTTTCGTCATTCGAACCAGAGGCCACTTTGGCCCCGGAAATGGGACGGATATTGTCCCTGAGAACCACCCCTTCCCCCGCTGCGCCAAACAATGGGGAAGGCGAACGCCGGATAATTTTTCCGGAAGTTTTGAAACGGCCTGGAAAAAACCCCCCGGACTGGTGCTAAAGTGGTGGTTTTCATGCGATTACCTTTCTTTTCCAATAGTTTGTTAGTAATTTATTTGCATGAAAACGTTTTTCTTTTTAAAATAGCTACAGTTTTTGATGTCCTAACAAAATTCAATTGCAGAGCAAATAAATCCGAGTTTAAAAGGCAATTTTTTGTTAATATATCAGGTATTAATTATAATGCATAAAAGTTGTGATTTTTTTATAAGATTAAGAAAATTACAGGTAACATTTTAATTGAACATTAAAAGGAGAAATCAGAATGCTTTATCATGGTGTCGCTTAAACGACATGAAAGTTCACAGCAAATTAAAGAGGTTTAATTGAAAATTAAATGGATGAATTTTGAGTTTTGTTGAGCCGAGTTTTAATTCAGTAAAGCATATTTCAAGGTCATAAACAATACCCACCTTCATACCAAATGAGAATGAAAAATTAAATAAATGAACTTTGAGTTATATTGGGATGAACTTCGAAATGATTTTTGATTTAGTAAAGCATATTTAAAAATGAGAAAAATATTCACCTTCATACTTAGATATTTCTTTAAAATTTTAATCTATAATTGAGTACAAAATAAAATGATGTTACAGGAAATATATCTAACGGATAATACAGATAATCATATCAAAAAATCTTTTTAAGTTTACACATTCATTAGCATTTTTTATCAAGATAAACACTTTTATAAAGCACCCTTTTTTATAGCTACTGAAATAATATTTTTGGCTACTATAACGAAACTATTTAGAAAAATAGAGAATCAATCAATCAATTTTCAATTATTATCAATCACTTTATCAATCACTTTATCAATTTTCAATAGTGACTTGCACAGAAGGAGCATTTGCTTCTTGAGCACACAACCCACATTATCAGTGCTGGAATTATTTATAGAATATGGAATTCTATGCGCAAAGATAAGAGGGAAAAATAAGGTACTCAAAATTAGTTACAGATGAATGGTGATTATGTGGAGAGAGGGTCTTGAATATGCAAGCACAATTTCTACATTTATGCTTCTAATTTGTTTTCGAAAACACTGTAGAAAACATAAAAATGCAACTGAAATAAAGTCACATTTCACATTATTAGGTGTGTATTTAACTCTAACTGACTTTAAAATTTCAATCAATAATTTAGGGGCAATGGGCGTACCGGTTACGGAGTTCCTTGGGGGTTTTAAGAACCACAATACCTCCACATCTTAAAGTAATTAAAACGTTTGCATTAATTGAAGTTTCTTGAATTAATGTAATAGTTTAGGACAAAATGAAGTGATGATATTATAGGAAATCATATGTAGCGGAATAATACAGATAATCATATCAAACACTCTTTTTAAATTTACGTATTCATTAACACCTTTATCAACGTAAACTTAAATACTCTTGTCAAGTCTCTTTTTTTCGTAGCTACTGAAAAAATACTTTTTACTATTATAACGAAATGTGTTTAAAAAAGCGCTGGAATGAATCCTAGAATACGGAATTCTATGCGAAAAGAAAAGAAGGGGCAATAAGGTACTCAAACTAGTCACAGGTGATATGTGCTTATGTAGAAAGGTGGTCAAACTATTTGCCTACAATTTTTACGTTTATACATGTAACTGATTTTCGAAAACACTGTAGAAATAGTAGAAATGCAACAAAATAAAGATACATTTCACATTTTTAGGTATATATTTTTGGTTACTGGACTGGGTTTTTTGGTTTGGTTTGTATTTTATTACTGGGATAGAAAGGATCAACTAGACACCTTTTAAATATTTATATATGCAACTCAATAAAAACGTTGTTTGATCCAGTTATCAATTATTTTCATAGTTTAATATTACTTATTCGAAATCACTATGGATGAATATACTATTAGACTATTATTTCCGATTATTGTTATAAAATAGACTATTAACTATTACTTCAATTTTAGTTACTGCTGTGACTGTAAATGCATAAGGAATCCAAAGTATATTGCCTAATTTTACCATTTTGTGTACGTATAGCAGAAGTGCATTAACATTACAGATTTTCTCCAAACAACTTTAAACATAAATTGAATGAATATTTTCAAAAGAGAAAAAAAGTACTTTCAGGTTTGATATGTTCTCAATGAACTTCCCATGCCTACTATAAATGCACTTACGAAAATGTAAATTTACGGAATAAAATATACGTTTTTTTTTTTTTATTACAGTCTTTTCCAAAATCAAGTCTTCTGTCTCGGAACTTTACCATCACAAGGATAGACATTCGTTCCACTGTTCTGAATGAAAGGGCGGAGTCGACGAACACGGAATGCATTCATCAAGACCCCCTACAGCCAAGCCCCGAGAAGAATTGTCGCTTCATCTGCATGTCGCGTGCGTCCAAATACTCTGCTGTCACATGATGGGGACAGGAGTTGCCCCACTAAAGTTCCTAGGTCCATCCTGGAACATTTCTTTCTTTGTGTGGTGACAGTTCTCTGTCACGTTGGTTTCTTGCCATAAGGTTTAATATTAGGTGTATTGAGAGATTCGTTGAGGTTAATAAGGAGATAGTAATGTAGTGTTTTAGTGGTTATGCAATTATTATATTTGTATCATTATATATACAAATAATAGCAACTTTTTTTTTATCCCTTTATGACCTAGCTTCCATTTAACAAACTTCTTAGTAGCACTAATACTGCATCAAATTTTCTCCATCTAAATTTTCCCACATTTAGTCTATCCACTTCTCTAATTTGGCATTTCTCAATCTATTTCTTGATATTCACCATTGAATATCAGTAACACTCTTTTTGAACATGAAAATGTCATTCATCATTGAACATCATTGACATTAATATTGAACTTGTCATTTCTCAGTCTATTTCTTGAATCAGTTTATTTCTTCACATTCGTCACACTCTGCAATCTTCTAATCAAAACACTTTTAATGATTTGTTTTGACTATCCTCTCTCTAACTGTCGCCTTCTGTTTCACGTAGGGTTTGTTTTCCCCATTGCCACCTGAGTTTTATTTCAATTCCTTAAACTCCTTTTGATGTTAATAAAAGGTAAAATGGTTCATTATTATTTATTTTTCTACTGATTCCACTTGGCTTTCGATTACAACTTGCGGAAGTTTGTAGGTTTATACATGCGTATAACATATTATTAACCATAAAAGTAAATATATTCATTAATGTTTGAATAGACAGCAGTAAATACAGTTTTTATCAAGGAAAGCATTATTAATATAGTAGCATCAAATAAAATGTATACAACTATAATTATTGAGGATTCTACTATAGTATAGTACCATACTTTTCTGGTTCACAGCTATTGAGAAACCAGATAAGTGTTGTACTGTACTACAGTCTGAGTGCTGAAAACTGTTTTAATAGTACTCAGCACAGTACTTTGCTTCATCAAAAGGTGCCAACTAATATAATTTAAACTCTAAAGCATAATACGCCTGTAGGCATGGAAATTCTCACTCCGCTTTTTATGAGGCATGTCATGACATTGGTGCAAGCGTGGAATCAGCAAACGGAAACGAATTTGATAATTAAAAACAATCTGTTAATGAACCAAACATGATACACACCTTTATGTTTACTAACAACACCTTACGTTATCTTTACATTTAGACAATAATAGGCACATCATCTACATCGAACTTCGTTCACTACATATATATTCCTCCTTGGCTTGTCTGTTTACCCGAAATATCATTAGTTAAATATTATAATTCAACGACTGCTTATATGACATGATTATTCTCCAGAAATCTCACCCAATGAGTTATGATAAACAGTTTGAATAGTATCCAGTAGTTTAGCTTATAAACTGTTAAACGCTTATGGCTGTCAATCCTCCAAAATCTATGCCATTATGCACCATGTATTACTATATATTGCATTCATATTTTTACACAGCAATTTGAAACAACGGTATTTAGACATTTGCTAATATTTGAGGTATAATGAGATTTCTCTTTTTTCCCTCAAATCCATAGAAGGACTTTCCAGCAAATGAAATTATTGTGTATCTCTCTAGCATAAATACAACAGCTTTCGATACAGCAACACTTGTCAGGTTTTGGAGCAGCTACCTTTGCTCGAAAGCCCAACGCTTTCCACCAGTAGTCAATGACTCACAATTACAAATGATAGATTGATCATCTATCATATGAGAATTTTAGCAATAGATTCAAAGCCAACTGCCAAATTAAGCATTTGTTTTCAAGAAGAAATTCAAATATAAGTAAACTTAAAGATACTATTCTATAATGGTGTATTTTGCAGAATTACCTGTGTATTTTAACGATTACCACTGTTCATTGTATCAATATAGTACCTCTACTTATGTATTTTAACAATATACCCCATTATTAATGATGTATTTTAACTATAATTAATAATGTAATTCCTTAATTTAAATATCATAATTATTTATTTTCCTTCAAGATACTCGTATACTAAATGGTTTATTTCATTTTATTTAAAAACTTCGAGGTGAATTTTTAAAAATTATTAACATAATTTTATATATTATCATCACTCTTATTCAATTAAATTTTATATTCATTACTTTAAATATTCATTCTATTAATTTCTTCACAACATTTTGGAAACAATGTAATGAATGTTTTTACAATACAAAGTAATATTTTTAATTATATTTACAATACCTTAGAAATATCATGTTAGTTATTAAATTGAGTGTTGTCTTTAACGCTTTTATATCATTAAACTAAAATAAAAAACTTAGTATATTTTCAGTATATTTTCTTAATACATTTTCACTTTCGGTATATTTTTCAAATTCCTACATGTGAAACCTGTCTTTATTATACAAAACATTAATTTCTTTTAAAAATGAACTTAATATTAGCGTTTGGAGTTATTTATTTATGCGTTACTGCATGACAACGCATTTTTGTAGTAAAAAATATATAAGACAATTATAAATATTTTTTTAATCTCTCCATATGAATATTATATTTTAAGCTGTTGTTTTTTAAAATTCATTAATTATAGTAATTGAAAAATTCCATGCTTAAAAATTTTAAGTGTATGAGATTTAAGTAGCAATTTTAATATAAAAATGATTTACAAAAATATTTAAGTATAATATTCTACTACTTTATTAAAGTTTTAATCTAAATTTAGAATTTTTTTCTTTTGATGATAAAAATATGTTCGTATTATTACAGCCATTCTGTTTTAAAAATTAATATTTTATTAATATCAACGTGGTATGATATGAAATTATAGAGCAGTATGTGAAACATTTTAGACATCGTTTGTTTACTTATCAAAGTCAACACGACATAAAAACTAAGACTTAAGGTAACTAGTTAATGAGTCTAGCGAAATGTAATCAAAATCTTTAGAAGGATATGCTTTCAAAAACATGTAAATATTTTGAAAAGGTAACTGTAATCATTCAAAGCAGAAAAATTTCATCTCTCTCAGTACATGAAATTTATCATTAAAACTACTATTATTCTATTTATAAAAAAAAAAAATTTCTCCTTACTGTAAGGATGAATTATGACACCATACATCTTTTGATTACTCGAAGCATTCTTTTTCAAATAAAATACCTATTGCAAAAAATCATTTACTTAAATAAGACTCCTAAAGAAAACAGAACGCTGATTTGTCTTCGCAAATTAATTTTAAGTCTGTTACCAATTAATTTGTAAGCCATGTTTGGGTACATATTGTGATGAAGATTTTCGACGATGGCAGACTATTTTTCGTTGTCGATGGTGTTTTCTTAACACAACTGCGATCCGCCTTATTTCGTAATACAAACAAATGGAATTTCTCTACAAGTTTTATACTTAGCAGAGATCAACAATTCATGAATTACCTGCACGGAAATTTTTCGCAGTGGTGGGAAAATGTTCTTAAAAAATTTACATCGTTTATGAATTGAATACATTTATTTATTTATTTCTCTTGTAGACTATAAGTTATAGAAATTCATCGTATCAGAAAAGAATCAGATGGATATTGGAAAAAAAAAATTATTAAACTGCGAACTTCATTTTGTCATATTTCTGAACTTTTGAAAAATGAAATAAATAAATATAAAATATAACTGGAAGAAAAATTAATATCATTTTGTTTGGGTTCATATATGTAACAATCACATTTAAATAATATAATGAAAGTTTCTAATTCCTAAGGACCATATTTTTAACATGAAGGAAAGATTAAGCTAACACAGTTACAATCAACAATTTTCAAAGCCTAAAATATTTTATTTTGTGGATAATGGCATTTATGTTTGACAAAACTAGTCTGTCAAAATAACTGTAATTTACTAAAAAATTCACACCAAGGAAAAAAGTGTCTTTAACAGTTACAAGAATCAAATTAATCTCTCAGATTGGAGGGATTGCATTTGTCTTGGTTTTGTCCCATGATTATACATAATAATAAACTAGTTCCCTTCTAAACACTATTCATCATTATTATTATACAAGACACAATATTTATAAACTAAACTCAAACTTCCTCGAAAAAGACATCTCTAATATTTTATTATTAACATATAAAAAATAACATAATTACAGGTTTATTTTGAAAGTATTTCTTAACCTCAAAGAAATTTGACCTTAAGTCAAAATAAGTATTATTTATTCTTCTTCATATATGGCGCAACAGCCCCATGGTGGGCCAAGGTCGTCTGCCGATTGGCTGTGTGATTAGCAGAAGTGTTTTTTTTCTTTTTACGGGGTAGGGTTGTCAGACCTCCGCCCAATAAGGATATTAGATCGGTACCTACGGTTTAAAGTGGATTCCGAAACACTGTAAACATTTCTGGCACAGCTATTATTAGAATGAAAATGGTATATATCTAGAACTCTTTGAACTGTGTAGTGACTGTAACCACTTGAACTGTAACTGTACTTCGGTGTAAGAACTTTTTCCTTGTATCATCATTGTTGATAATCACCCGTGGAAGACACGGTTTTTGTGTCCGCAATTTCTATTATTATATTTATGTATCTATATATCGTCATTTGCAATGTGCCGAAGAAAAAAATTAGGAAAAGTATGGTAAATATATTTGAATTGACTGATTACATCCAGACCTTATAGATATCTCATCTGTGGTGCATTGGACTAAAAAGGTAAGAAAAATTTTATACGAAATTTTCTAGTTTAGTTTGTTTATTTTCTAGTTTTGGATTGTAAGAACGTTAATCACTCGGCAATCAGACCGCTAAATATAATTTACTAAAAAAAAATCACACGTAGCAAAAAAAGTGCCTCTAACAGTTACAAGAATCAAATCTCGCAGATTTAATGGATTATAAAATTGTTTTGGTTCTTTTTTTTTCCATAATTATACTTAAAAATAAACTATTTCTCTTCAATAAACTATTCATCATTATTATTATACAGGGCACAATATTAATAAACGAAACTGAAATTTTCTCGAAAAAGACATCGCTAATACGTTATTAACAAATAAAAAACATAACATAGTTCCAAGAATATTTTGCAAGTATTTCTTAACAATAATAGTTTCTAATACTTTTTATTACAGTCGTTAACAAGCGAATGCTGAATAAACTTAACAAAGAGTGAAACTAAATCAGATGAATAAAAACCACCAACTGCCGAAATGAAAAATTAAATAGCTTGAATACCAAAAGAGAACAATTGAATTCTATTATAATTTTACTTTTCTTAAAAGTAGTTATCTTCTTACTTTCTAAATACTATTAATCATTATTATTATTATTATTATTATTATTATAAAGGACACAATATTAATAAACAAAACTGAAACTTCTTCGAAAAAGACATCGCTAATATGTTATTAAAGTATAAAAAACATAACCTAGTTCAAGTTCATTTTGTACCGTAATAGTTACTAATACTTTTTATTTCAGTTGTTGACAAGCGAATGCTGAATAAACTTAACAAGGAGTGAAACTAAATCAGATGAATAAAAACCACCAACTCCCGAAATGAAAAATTAAACAGCTTGCATCCAAAAGAGAACAATTGAATTCCATTATAATTTTACTTTTCTTACCGCGCATCTAATTCACATTCTAACCGAAAATGAAATGTTAATTACTCCGCACCACAGCCCGAAACACCCCAGTGTTTCGTTTTCAATTTATCCCCATCAAACAAAGCACCTCACGTCCCGCACTCTCTCTCTAAAACCTGACACAAATTAATCACTGAACAAACTTTTTTCTTCTCTTTTCCACGTCTTTTCCAAAACTCGAGACACCATCGTTCCATTCCTTCCCTCAACCCTCACAACCCCACCATCCCTTCCTTTTCCACCATCACCAAAACATCCCAATTGAAATTAACCAAATCACTCCAGGAAAACCTTCGCCTGTGATATGCATACATCTCAACTCTTTGATCACTTAAGGGATGAAGGGCGGGGTACCCTCGGGGATGGACCGGAGGGGGGAGGGTGGAAAGATAGGTGTGAAAAGCAAATGAAGGTAAAGTCCCCAAAGGAACTTTCCAGCCAGCGTTCGATCCCTTCCCCCCTCCAGAAACTAAATGGAAAAGAGCGTGGAGACACAAACGTCCAGGATATTCGTATGAATAATTAACGGAAACTTTCCCTAATTGGTTCGTAATTAATATGGCATCTGTTGAAGGTAGCAGGGTCCTTCCTAATTAAAGTCTGTTTAACATTTAAATCGGGGCATTGGCGTTCTGACACTCGCCGTTTTAATCCATAATCGCATTATCGGACTTAGTGCAGTCAGTGGAGTGTGTTCGCCTGCCACTGAATTTATATCTGCGGGAGAATTTGGCGACGCTTTATAATTCGGTTTTAAAAGTTTGCTCGGATTGGTACGTATATATCTGGGATCTAATGGAGGAAAGGTTCTCTCTCTTGGACTTGATTTGGGACTAGATAGAGTGGCGCGAGTAGCCTTGGGGAGCTTTGGGTTTGAAATGGGAAACGCGAACATTCAAATGAAGTTTGGATATTTCGAGGGGTCGGTGGCTTAGGCAAAGGGATACCTGTGAAATATTAGTACACACACCCTGGAAAAGGCTTTTATTGGATAAGGAGTTTTACACCTTCTGTTCCAAAGCCTAATTGGAAAAGAATCCTTTACGTGAATTGCGTATTTGATTACTTCAGTGTCCAATAAAATTTATAGTATATTCGGTTGTTGTGCTTTTTCAAATGATTAATTCGTCAATTAACTTGAATATCAAATGAAACAGGGGCATTTCTGTTATTTCATTTTTTATTGTTTAAAGATGGATGGGAAATTATCCATTGATCGATCGATGGAAAATTATCAACTATCAATTAATAATTAAATTGATTTTTCACTGTCACAAATCGATGGAAAATTATTCTCCATCGATTTGTTTTCTTTTATTGAAATTATTCGATAAACGATAAAAATGAATTACAAATAACACTTGCATTATCATTTTATCTAATAAGTTACAGGTTTTTTTAATCATTAATTGATTCTTAATAATAGAATATTCATGATAATGAATGTAAAGTGTTAAGTAAAAGGGGGAAATGAAATAGTAAAAGGACATTCAAATGAAGTTTGGATATTTCAAGGGGTTGTTGGCTTAAGCAAGGGATACCAGTGAAATACAAGTACATACCCTGGAAAGACTTTTATTGAAGACTTTTATACCTTTTGCTCGAAAAGGACGGCGAAAAAAAAATATGTAAGAAAAATAGAACGTGGTAAATAATATGTTTAACCATATATAAGTTATGGTATTCTCTTGAGTGAAATACGTGAAAGAGAATAATTTTTACAAAAATTCTATCGACTCCATAACGGACAATTTTTTTTTCTTTATCAAGCACCAAATGTGATAATAAATATATTATTCAATCCAAGACTGAGAAAGTTTTAAATTACTATTTAGAAAGAATTATTAGATAGCTTTCTTATATTAATTAGTGGTTTATTTCGATAGAAATAATGTAACATCAGCAAATCAAAACCAGGAAATAGTTATCAATCATGAAAATATAGGTCGCTATTTAAAAAATAGAAATTTGCTCTTTGATTTTTTTAAAAATAGGAATACAGCTTATTACTAAAAAATTAAATTAGAATTTTCATTGGATATTCAATATTTTTATTGTTATTTTGAAGAATTTCTACACTGGTTCTAAAAAGGCTTGTATTTATATCTTAAAGTTTTATTTTTTAATAGACATATTCCTTCTTTATTTAGAACGCATAAATTGCTCGATTTAGGGAAAATTATTTATGGAGAGTTTATTTAATACAAAAAATTAATAAATTAGAAGACACTGTTTGTTAGAAAAGAGTAGGATATTCGCTCGATATTCTTTTAGATTTCTTGAGAAGATTGATTTAAGAATGTTATCATAATGATTAGAAAATGTTTCTAACTCCAGACCCCACAAAAATGCACAATATATGCTATCCTAACTTAAATAGTGATTTGTTAAGTCTCGTAGAGGTAGGCATAGTGATTCCATATCTTTATGATGTAAAAATACTTATAACAACTTTTGATAAAGCAATATTAACGTATTTATTTTTAAAAATATACTTTACTTATATTAGTTTTATTACTTTAGCGTTGTTTTAATTCCTTAACATGGCATTATTACCGAATAACGCCTTAGAGTTTTGAAAGTAAGTTGAAGATTCTCTATTTAATATTTTTAAGCTGGAGTATCCTGGATAATATCGCGCTAGATTTTAAAATTGAGAATTTGAAAGATATCAATCAAGATCGAATGGAACTTTTCGGTGTCAATACCAAGAATGGATATGACAAATTTGAAGGTCAGAATGTTCTAATAGGTTCGATAGCAGAAGAGCCAACCTCCTGATATCATTCTTGAACATTAACATCAGGAAGGTGTTGTCGAATGCTACTTCCTTAGGTGTTCGTCCTAAATTGTTGGGACATAATATGTTTACAGTTTTTAAAGCTTCTTAGGATACCACCTGATTGACTTTGAAATTGCTATATATTTACCATTCTAAAGGCGAATGATATCAGATAAATGTACCCAGCATTTAAAAAAAAATAACAAAGTACAATGAAAGCAACTTTTACAAATCACTCATTTTTAAAAGAAAATGTTTTACCCATTTATTATTTATTTAATAATTTAAAATGCCTTCATTTCGTGAAAACTCTCAAAAGGTATATCTACTATAAAAATAGGATGCGGATTTTCTATTCAAGCATCCTGGACAGAGTTTTCCACTCGACTTGGCCTCCTTGGCGTTTGGCCTTGGCGATTGCCGTTTGGCGAGTGCCTCGGAACAGAGATGTAACCCTTGCTTTAACTTCGGCCGAAGCCATTGAAATCGAAAATCCGAGGTAACCAGTTTAGGACCTCTAATTTCCAGACCGATCTGGTAGAAGATGAGGCAATTTCCCTCCTCCGAAACACAATTTAAAAGCGTGTAACGAGAAATCAGCATGAAATTGACTAGTACCCCTTGGGGAACCAAGCTTCGAATATTGGCAACTCTCTGTTATGCCTCCGAGCTTTAAAACTCCTCCCTTCTTCCTAATTCACACTTTTCCCCAACTTTATTTATTCTTTTTTTTTTCTCTCACTCTTTTCCACCCCGTTTTATTATTTCCTTGCGCTACCTCTCGCTTAAATTTATTTATGTATTTCTTACTCCTCTTCTTTTTTTTTAAGTTTTATTTTACCCATTTTATGGCCCAAGGTCTTTTATTATTCTATCTGCGTTGGCTTTACTTTCTCCTAGTGTACTACGAGTATGTGTGTGTGTAGTATATATACATACTTTAACCAAATATATATCTATAGAAAAAAAAATTGAGGTATGCCGTGAATGCATACTAAGTTTTTTTTTATTGTTTGGCTATTTGTCTATTTTTTTATTTTTTTAAAGAAAATTTGGCTTCTCAATAATTTCTATGCGAAGATGCAGGAGATTATCGCCAAAATAAAGAGTGCAAAAATATCTTCGGGACGCCTTCTACTATATATATTCATAAAAAGGTCTGTGGTCTGTGTGTGCTGCGGTAAAGTTATGTAACGGTCTGCTATTTTAAAGTGCCTTTTACGGGAACGGTATTTTTTATTCAGTGAATGAAATGTTGAACAATAATAGTAATAAAAAAATCTTAAAAAAGGTTACAGGAGGTAGGAAAAACTTTCTAAAGGCGCGAGACACTTTGGTGAATGGGAAAATTTCATGATATATTTTCAGAGGAAGTTTGAAGAGCCAATTTGGGCAAAGTTATGAGACTTTAAAAGAAGTAAATAACTTTGTGGAAGCCATGGATAGAGAGTTAGATAAGTATCTCGAATCGATTCAAAATAGCATGCATCTTTATGGAAGAACTTCTATGCTTGATATCATAATATATTAACAAAAATGCATGTTATATCTTGATTTTTTTTTACTAATCAAATATTCTAGATTGATTTATTATACATAAGAAATGGAAAATTTTTTTTAATATTTACTAAATTTTTTCAGATATTCACTGAGTTATAAAAATATATATTTTTTTATTTCGAGAAAAAAAGTAAGAATTAGTTGTATTTCTTTTTTTTTTCGTATCCCACTCGGTAGACAGCAACATCTAGACCAAATCCAAGAACCCGTGTGGCCTCATGGAAGGAAGGAAATACAGGGACAGCTTCTGTTGTGATGGATCCCCTTTAGGTAGAAGTCTGACTTAGATCCGTGTCGCTGAAGAAGGAGGGTAGTGCCTTCCGGGAGGACTTTTCGTGAGAATCATTTGTGTAACGTATGGGAGAAAACCCAGAAACCTCCCACCAGGTAGTCCGACTCATGAGATCAGATCCTGAACATCCCAAACGCCATCGAGTCTCCTCGTGTTTGAAAACAGTGTCTACAACAAATCCGCCAATGGATGGAATCTCCGCCCTAATGTTCACCAGTGGCGAGTGTTGCTACTGAGCCAAGAGTAGGGCTTGTATTTCTGAACTGATGTCATTAATATAAAAAATTTAAAATTGAAAATGTGATGAATTATTTCTATTTATCACCTCTAAATGAAATAACTGGGAGAAATGCCTTGCTTTTATGTAATTTTAGTATCGTTTGATATTTATTGTGAAGTTATAGTTCTTGGAAAGCTATTAAAATATAAATTTAATTAACATTTACATTACCGTTTCAAACTCATTACAGGTAATATGCATGATATATAATAGGATAATATGCAATTATTGCTTCTATAATATATCCTCTCTAAGTCAGTGTTGATACTCTTAAATTTCTACCTTTCTCATCTTTAGACTTGAAAGATTTTGATGAAAAGACGAGTGTTAGATTTTTATTATTATTATTGGAAAAACACTAGATTTTACATCATTAGCTCCCAAGTATTACAGATGCATGAGATTAGAGCATAATGATGGAATACAAAACAGCAGAACAGAACAAAACAATAACTCGTAATAATAACAATAATTGCATCAAAACTGTGACTACATAAGGAAAATGAGTCGTTGGATGCCAACTGCATCAACTCTCTAGCCCGCCGATATCTGCTGTATAAGTGTTCTTCATTCAATGAAGAACAGCATAGCAAATTATCTTTGTCCATCTCAGAGTTCTGGTTGAACGAAGTGCACAAAGGACTGTTATTGCTTTGTAGATGTTTAGCCAGACAATCATGTCCAGTCTACAAGTGGAAGGCCACTACTGCGATGGATCTAGGCGAGTCTAGGATTTTACAAATCGAGTTCATTCACTTTTTTTTCTTAGTTTCTTCTAATCTTCGTTTCTTCTATTCTTTCTTCTGCAAAACATATAAGGTCTCCATAGCTGCCACAATTGCAAATGTTGCTCCAATCTTGCAAAAACTATTATTCCTTTAGCACTACCCAGAGGGAACTGTAGATTAAAGAATGCTAAGGACGCGAGTAACATTACCCCATGTGGTAGAAAAATTAAGAAAATCTAAATGTCGCTACTTATTTGCTTTAATTAATGCCAAATCACTGAAATCGTTATTTTAATGATAAAGTTGTAGGTATCGATAAATAAGTCACACCAACGTACAATTAACCCATTTGTCGATACTAATAAAATGCTGATCTTGACAACGACTCTTGAGATATTAACTATTTTATTTTATTGACTGTCAAGTGGACTATTTCCTCATGTGTTTCTACAAGAAAATATATAGAAACAGTCTGAATGTAAATTGTATTAGATGTAGTTGTATTGTTTATACTCTTTGGTGAATCGTTCAGATCTTTAGCAGTGTTTGTAGCATTTTTTAGAATACTTGAGACATTTCTTACTGAAAGAAACCCGCATTAACATTATTATACACCGAGTAGGCAAAATATTAGATATAGTTCAGTCACCGAAAAATGGCAAGCCACCATGAAGGATTCGAACAAAGCAGTATAATAAGAGAGAAAGATAATTTCGTAAGGATTTTAATTGCAATAAAAATAATTTTAATTTGTAATAACTAAAATTTTAAATTACATAATATCAAAAAAAAAAAAAAAAAAAAATTAGGGGTAAAAAATTCCACACTAACAATTAATCTTATTTCTTTCATAATTGATTTGCGTTGACAAAAATTACTAACCTTTCTGAAACTGCTCAATCTTTGATGGCTTTTTTTTTCTATTTAATTAACAATAATAAGGACATTAACAGATTAATTTAATTAAAACTGTGGCGAATTTAACATTCCTTTAAATAACAATATTAATTTTTAAGCCCTCAAAAAAGAAATTATTATTATTTTTTTGTGTGTGTGAAAATGCTCTGATTATACAAAAATACTAAAAAATTAGTTAAATTTAAATGAATGTTTTTCACTCAAATTTAATAATATTAAAAACAGAAACTCGGAACCCTTTTTATAGAAATAACTAACAGGTCTGACTAATAATTTGAGCATTCAGTTTATATAACTATATATTTTTTTTAACTTTGGAAAAAAATCAACTTTGGAAGAGGAGAAAAAGGAATGCCTCTTTGAAGCATTCTTTAAGAGAAACAGATACATATTTTTATCACAAGCAGGATAATTATCCAAACTTAGATGTAGCCATGTTATAGAGTTTTGATTGCTAAGGAATCCTCCCTTGAAACTCCTTTTTTAGTCAGTTCTATTTAAACGAGGTCGATTATCATGGCTGCCAACAATTGCCATGTCATTACCATCCCAATATTCTTATTGTTTTATGCAATTAAACAGTTGATATGGATGCATTATACCACTGCAATTATGTATCTCTAATCACCTAAGATAACCGTCGTCCTAATATGCATATTTCGTAACATAAGCACTTTTTTATTTTTATTTCCATTTTTCTAATTCTGCACATTTATTTCAATAAATTTTGTGACCTAACTACGTTGTTTTTTTAAAAGTGGCATAACATTATAGACATTTAAAAGTACAGAAACTTACAAACTCCCCAACAAATTTCTCTTAATGTATCAATCGATTTATTATTCCTAATATTTATCAATTTATTATTCCTAATATTTATCAATTTATTATTTATTACTTTATCAATTTATTATTTATTACTTTATCAATTTATTAGTTATTACTTTATCAATTTATTATTTTTAGTATTATTCCATTGCAGCTATGTATCCCTAATCACTTAAGATAGCGTCACCATGATATGCATAATTAGTAGCATATGCATTTTTTTTATTTCTGTCTCCATCATTCTAAATCTGCAGATTTATTTCAATAAATTTTGTGACTTAACTTTGTTTTTTATAACAGTGATACCTATTACATAAAATTATAGACATTTAAATATAGAGAAACTTCCAAACTCCTCAAAAAATTTCGCTTATTGTATTAATCAATTCCTCTTAAAAAATTAAAATTTTAAGATAGCTATGAAATAATGAAACATATAATATGGCCTTACCTAGTAAAAAAAGGAAAAAGAGAATATTAGTGAAATATTTTATTAAATGTTTTTCATCACAAGCCAGTTCAGAGGACCCTCTTTTGCCTGGTTTCAATAAATACCATGAAAATTTCAAGATTTCTGTTCAGATAAAATAATTAAAATTACGAAATTAGACTTCAGAAAAGAGTTTAAAATATTAGGTAGCGCAATAGATTACACGTATTTTCCTGTAATTATGATTTCTATTTTTGCAAAACTTTTAATGTATTATCCAATAAGTTTCGTTATACAAAATCAACTGAAATTGATAAAGCAAATACAAATAAATACAATTGATTTATTAACTCAAAATGTGAAAAATTAATAAAAATTAATTCCCCCGAAATGCGAAAAATAAATTCATGAAAACCAAGAAATGAATAAATAAATATTAGCTATAAAATTGCCAGACATCAATGAAAATCACTTTTCAATATGCGCTTCAATACACAGTTTAAGGAATATGTTTCGATCTCAACAAAAACATTATGTTCAAAAGTCATGCACAATAACGGCATATGAAAAAAGTAGTATATTATAGTATATTTACAGTTTGTAAAATAACTGCTATAAAATGCGAAAAATAAATTCAGGAAAACTAAGAAAGGAATAAGTAAATATTAGCCATAAAAACATCCAGGTATGAACGAAAATCACTTTTAATATGTACCTTCATTACACAATTTAGTAAATTGATGGAAACCAAGAAAGGAATAAATAAATAGTAGCTATAAAACCACCAGACATCAACGAAAATTACTTTACAATATGTGACTTCATTACATATTTCAATGTACAATTTAAGGAATATGTTTCGATTTCAACAAAAGCATATTATTTCTCTGTGCTTTTTTATGTGCAGTATGGTGGCACATAAAAACGCACAGAGTTATTATAGTATATTTACTGATAGTATTTTACGAAAATCACTTTACAATATGTGACTTCATTACATATTTCAATGCATAATTTAAGGAATATGTTTCGATTTCAACAAAAACATATTATTTTCTCTGTGCTTTTTTATGTGCAGTATGGTGGCACATAAAAATGCACAGATTTATTATAGTATATTTACTGATAGTATTTTACGAAAATCACTTTTCAATATGTGACTTCATATTTCAATACAGAAATTAAGGAATATGTTTCAATCTCAACAAAAACATATTAGGTTCAAAAGTCAGGCACAAGGACAGCACATGAAAAAGCATATAGTATATTTACTATTTGTAAAAAAAAAAAGACTTGTTACAACATTTATGTTTACTAAAAATGAAAAGACAGTTCATAAATTAATTGTGCTACAAGCTTGAACTGAATCCTCAATTCCTGCTTTCATCTTCATCTCACGCCTCTTCCTCGAATTTCCTTTCTGGAGAAGAAACTTTTAATTCATTTCCCGCCTCCCATTCATTCAATTCCACAACAACAAAACCCACTTTCTTCATCTGAAAGGGGTCTCCACTGTCTTCCCACAACAACAAGCAAAACCGAAAATCATCCATTTCCCAATTACATTTTCACTGCCTCTCTCCTTTTGTCTTGTGCATATAACACTATCGATTTTGCGAAATCCTTCACGTGCGACTTTTGCTTCCTTGAAAAGGGTCCCCGAATCATCTCTCGCAGGACAATTTCCTGTCCCCTGAAAATTCCCGCGCGTCATCCGTTTAAGCGTGCCGGAAGTAAACACGGTGCAAAACATGGGGACACAGGACAAGGGAAACGCATTTTAATTCTGGTGCTGGTTCCGGTTCTAAACACGGTTCCCCGAATGTGTGTGGAAAATTTGAGAGTGGAATTGTTTTGCTTCTGCGAGATTGGATGAGGTGGTTGACTGCTGGTGACAGAGCAGTGCAGGAAAAGATGCAGGATGGCTTTTTCCCCGTGATTTTCTGGGGAAAAAGTAATTTGGTGCTGTCCCTGAAGAATATTCCTTAAAAAAAGTCTGTTTTTATTGTTGATTGCATTTGACAATGCTTGATTTGGTGTTGTCCTGAAGAATATTTCTTAAAAACAAGTCTTTAGATTTTATTGTTGACTGCATTTAACAAGGATCTCAAGTCTAAAGTTATTTAACAATGCTTGATTTGGTGTTGTCCTGAAGAAGATTTCTTAAAAGAAAAGTCTTTAGATTTTATTGTTGATTGCATTTAACAATGATCTAAAGTCAAAAATTATTAATTTTTCAAAATTGATTTGGTGTTGTCCTGAAGAAGATTTCTTAAAAAGAAAAGTCTTTAGATTTTATTGTTGATTGCATTTAACAATGATCTAAAGTCAAAAATTATTAATTTTTCAAAATTGATTTGGTGTTGTCCTGAAGAAGATTTCTTAAAAGAAAAGTCTTTAGATTTTATTGTTGATTGCATTTAACAATGATCTAAAGTCAAAAATTATTAATTTTTCAAAATTGATTTGGTGTTGTCCTGAAGAATATTTCTTTAAAAAAAAGTCTTTACATTTTATTGTTGACTGCATTTAACAAGGATCTCAAGTCTAAAGTTATTTAACAATACTTGATTTGGCGTTGTCCTGAAGAATATTTCTTAAAAAAAGGTCTTTAGATTTTATTGTTGACTGCATTTAACAAGGATCTCAAGTCTAAAGTTATTTAACAATGCTTGATTTGGTGTTGTCCTGAAGAATATTTCTTAAAAGAAAAGTCTTTAGATTTTATTGTTGATTGCATTTAACAATGATCTAAAGTCAAAAATTATTTAACAATGCTTGATTTGGTGTTGTCCTGAAGAATATTTCTTAAAAACAAGTCTTTAGATTTTATAGTTGACTGCATTTAACAAGGATCTCAAGTCTAAAGTTATTTAACAATGCTTGATTTGGTGTTGTCCTGAAGAATATTTCTTAAAAAAGTCTTTAGGTTATATTGTTGATTGCATTTAACAATGAACTCAAGTAAAAAGTTATTTAACAATGCTCGATTTGTGATATTTTTTTATACTTTATGTGAGTTATATTTTTATGTCTTACGCAATGTTGATAAATTACTAATTATTTCTTCAAGTTCGCAAATTTTGCTTAAATTTTTAACATGAGAAATGCATTTTAATTCTGGTGCTGGTTCCGGTTATAAACACGGTTCCCGAATGTGTGGAATATTTGAGAGTGGAATTGTTCTGCTCTGCGAGATTGGTTGAGGTGGTTGGTGACAGAGCAGTGCAGGAAAAGATGCACACTGTTTTTTTTTTCCTTGATTTTCTTTGGAAAAGGTAAATTAGTGTTGTCCCTGAAGAATATTCTTTAAAAAAAGTCTTTAGGTTTTATTTATTGTTGATTGCATTTAACCATGATTTGAAGTCAAAAGTTGTTTAAAAATAGTTGTATTTTTTTATTACAAATCGAGTAACATAAAGAAATATCTATATATCTTACGCAAAATTGATAAAAAAATATTAATCGTTTCTTCATGTTTTCAAATTTTGCGTAAATTATTAAATTTATTTAACGATAAAACGTATTTTTTTAATTTTGTTTGAGAGACATCTTTTTAAAGTTCATGAAGTTACATGACATGTTATATATAATAAGAGACATGGACTGAAAACATTTTATCTCATATAAAATTATGTTCATTAATTTCATACATTAAACGAAATAATATTTCGCATAATATAATCCAAAAAGTTTTAAATAATAAAAATTTTTAATTTTAAAATAACAAGATAATAGTGTAACATTTTTTCCACAGGAAGAGTTGCAGCATTTCGTGTCCATAAGAAAGGAATGTATATTTTTTGACAAGTACATAAATGTATATTCTTTGACAAGTACATAGTAACAACCTATCACTCAAATTTCACAGCAGTCAAGCAGTGTTGGGGGTAGTTATATTACATGCAATTAGCGTTTTTTACCAATGAGAACAGCCTGTCACTCTAATCTGACAGCAGATATTCTGTGTCAAATATAATGAGACTCATGAAATTAGCTATTGTCTGTTCGGCCTTCACAGGTCGAAATAATAATTAGAAATGGAATATGAACTACACCATGAGTTGCTGCACCGTGATTGAGGATAGGCCATGGGCTGAGAAAATGTCTACTGTAGTAAGAAGTGAGGGAAGCTGGCCCCCTCCCACACACACGCGCACGCAGTTTTTTTTAAAGAGAGGTTTTTGGATAAGAGAGTATTGCGAAGAGTCGATAAACAGTGGTGTCTTTTTCTCTGAAGTGATTGAACAGGACAGAGTTTTCGCCTGTTTTCAAAGAGAGCCCTTCATGGTTTTGGGAATCCCGCCGCGTGATAATTAAGATATGCCGTAGATCACGTGTTTAAAATTCGTCGTGGACTCGAGAACTCCAAAAATCACTGTTCTTTGAGTGAACTACACTTGTGAATCAAATTTAAATCCTAATTTAATTTTGTAAATGACAAATTGTATTAACCCAGAATTCTGTGCATATAATATGCTTGTAAAAGAGAATTAAAGTGTTCCCATGACCCTGAAAGCTCTCTTCTTGAAGCTGTTATAGGTCTAGTATAGGTTGAGATATTACAAATATATTATATACTTCGACCTGATCATGTGTTCTACTTTAATTAAAAAAATAAAAAAATAAGTTGATTAGTTTCCATATGAAAGATGTTCATATATATCATCATGTTCAAAGATATTCATTTTAATTTAGTAGCATAAATTAAAACTACTAGCGATTATTTAAATTTTCTCCATAGCATAAACTTTGAAATTTAAAACCATCTAAATCAAATGTGCATGATTAAAGTATTAGAATGTAAAGTAAGTACGATTACGGAAATGATATTTTTTTAAGGGATCGCAGCCAGAAGATTTTAAAATGTGAATTAATGACTCATTGTAATTTTATTGTAGCATTCAAAGCGATATTCATATGACAACAATTTTAACAGTAAGAAAAGATTAACAAATGATTAAAAATTTAATGTGATTTTAATTCAATCAGAAATATTTAGTGATGACTTGAAAATAGTATTAGTGATGACATAAAAAATTATTAAATTTTAAATAAAGTATAAGCAATAAAAAATGTTAGACTTTGATATAATTTTAATAGTAATAGAATTTTAACATTGTAGTTTTTAAAATTACACATTCAAAACAACATTTAACATTTTTTTATTAAGTAACTTAACGAACTAAATATAATTAAAATTAATTTCTAAATAATATAATTGTTTTAACATGCAATATTTAATTTAATTGAATAATTAATTGGATTCAATTGATTTCTTCCCAAAATAACTTCCTGGCGGTGGCATGGATGTTTGTGAGTGGTTCGGAATCCACTTTAAACTGTAGGTCCCGGTCTTTTCAGCCCTCATGTGCACAGCACGACCGTAGAGCGACAACTCAAACCAAAAACCACTAAATAACACTATAAAAGAAAATCAAAATATCCACTATCTTTTGATGAAAAGTTTATAAAACAATTAAATTACAAAAAATAAACAATTTCTAAGTATTACAATTGTTTTAACACACAATATTTAATTTAATTGGATAATTAATTAGATTCAATATTTTTCTTCCCTAAATAATACTATAAAAGAAATTCAAAATATCCACTATCTTTTGATGAAAAGTTTATAAAACAAGTATGAGATAATATTTCCATTTTTTATCTTCAAAAAACTAAGGAAAACCTTTTAAAAAGCATATTCTTTTTAGAAAACCTTTTAAAAAGCACCTATTCTATATTCGAAAACCTATTTCTAAAATTTTCTTTTATATATTCCCTCAAATATATTTCTTTTCACAAAAATTATATATATATAAATATTTATATATGATTATGTATATATATATAATGATTAAATTATATATATATATATATAATTATATATATACACTCAAGAGCCAAAACATTATGGCCAAATATCAATAACGAGTTGGCCCACCTTTGGCGCGCAACACAGCTTCAACCCGCCTTGGCATGGATTAATACCATCACTTAATACCAGTTAAATACCACTTCCACACCTGATCACGTGCCTTCCACGTCATCCAGGCGAGTTCATTGCAAAATGTAGGGGTGGTCATAATGTTTTGGCTCTTGAGTGTATATATTATATATATATATACATACATCTATATATATATATATACATATATATATACATATATATATATACATACATCTATATATATATATACATACATCTCTCTCTATATATATACACACATCTATATATATATATATATATATGCACATATATATATATATATACATCTATATATATATATATATATACACATATATATATATATATATATATATATATATATATATATATATATATGCACATATATATATATACATCTATATATATATATATATATACACACATATATATATATACATCTATATATATATATATATATATACACACATATATATATATATATATATATATATATATATATATATACATACATCTATATATATATATGTATACATACATCTATATATATATATATATACATACATCTATATATATATATATATATATACATCTATATATATATATATATATATATATATATATATAAATACATTTCACTAAAATATTTCTTTTATATATTCACGACAAAGCACTCTTTGTCGTGTCGATAGAAGTTTTAATATGCATGTATCGATATTTTTTGCATTAAAGTTAAATTGTATGTATTTATTATATTATTCTTGTATTGTGGTGTTATATTTTATGCGTGTCCCTTGGAAACGTATATGTGATGGTCGCTAGCCCTTACTGGATGCAAATCCGATCTGTTCAAAGGGATGATCAGTTTCCAGAGGTTTGTTTGGTTTGTCGCTCTGCAGTCATCTTGTGCACACGAGGGCTAAACAGATCGGGACGTACAGTTCAAAATGTATTCCGAACCATTAACAAACATCCATGCTAAAGCCAGGATTCGAACATGGTGGATTCATTCGCCTGTGGTACCAAAGGCCAGAGAGCTAGCCAGTTGGAAATCAAGCCGCAGTTTCCAGAGGAAACAGGCTTTTTACCGCAACTGCGATTGAAAGTGATATATCTGTACTATGTTTTATAGATTACATACACTTTTACTTTAACACAAAAAAATATTTATAAACGCATATTAACACTTACGATAACACCGATACGACAGCTTTCTAAAGAACTATCATTCGTGAAAGATACTTGCCAGTTATATATCCCCGAGAACAAATTTTATAGTAAATAACAATATAATTATCAATTCAAATTATTATATACTACTGTGTCCAAAAAGTAAGACCAATTTTTTTTTTCAAAAACTCTTTATTTATTCTTTGAAATTTATTTCATCGCCTTCAAAGTAATCTCCTCCGCACACAATGCACTTATGCTAACGTTTTTTCCAATCCTCAATGCATGCTAAAAAGTCAACGGCAGGGATGGCCTTCAAAGCGCGCGGCGATTCACATTAAATCTCTTCAATCGACACAAAATGGTGTCCTCGGAGTGGTCTTTTGAGTTTAGGGGATAGCCAGAAGTCGCACGGTGGTGTGAATACGGTGGTTGTGGAACGATATGGGTTTCATTTTTGGCGAAAAAGTCACGAAGATTAAATGCAATGTGAGCTGGCGCATTCAATGTTTCCGGTACCAATCGAGATTTGACGCATTTGAGACGCAAAATGGAATTGACGATCCTTTTGAAATTCCAACATCATCAACAAGGTCTCTATTTGTAAATAGATGGTTTGCAAGAACCAAATCTTTAATTTTTGGGACATGAGTTTCGTTGGTTGAAGTTGACGGTCGACCAGAAGGCTCTTCGTCTTAAACGCATTCTCTGACTTTTTTGAATTGTTTATACCACTTGTAAACATTTCTTTCCAATATAGGAATGCTCGCTGAATGCCGTCTGCAACATTCTATACGTTTCCACAAACAAAATTAATGCAAGTTCTTTGCTCAATTAATTCCGACAGTTAAAAAATCGTCGGAATCAGTTTTAGCGTCTCACAAAGCCAAGCGTAACTCAAACACTAATAAATATTGTAACGTCAAATTTTACACAGATATCAAGCAACTTAAAAAAGAAAATAAATTGAAATTCCATACGCCCCGGAAGATTGGTCTTACTTTTTGGACACACATACAAATTTACTTTAATACAAAAAAATATTTATAAATGCATATTAACACTCCTATCGACATGACAGCTTTCTATACAACTATCATTCGTGGGAGATATCAGCCAGTTATATATCTCCCAGAAAAATTGTTATAATAAATAACAATACAATTATCAATTCAAATTTTTTATATTAATAATCTTTATCTTAACAAACATATTTTTTAACAAAAGGTTTAATTTTCACAATCATTACAAAATTTATTTTATACACTAATCCATTATAAAACGCATTACTAAAAAAATGAAAATGTGAAAACATAACAGAAATCTTCAGACACTTTTATTATAAGACCAAAAACCTTTATCCCTTTATTCCCATTCTTTAAAGCTCACACTTTAAACTTCGTAAACGAGAAATGGAAAAAAAAAAGAAAGAAAGAAAGAAAGAAAGAAAAAGTTAAGGCTCCATCGCCAAATCTGGTGCACCCATGCTTAAAATTTTGAGAAAGCAATTCTGCTATCCACCTCTCTCGCCTTCCACATTACATCAACTCTGTAACAACACAAATGCCTCCCCCTTCCCTTCCCTTCAGAACCCTGGAAATTCAGTGAGGGAGGGGGAAAGAGGGACCGAATCCCTCCCCACCCTTTATTCTATCTTCCCATCGCTACGCCGAGGCATGGCAGGAAAGACGCTCTAAGCGGTGACGTCACGAAGTAGTTCGACATCCAATCACGCCTTGACGAGAATGCTCCAGGCTAAAATGTTTGCCTAAAGAAGGAAGAAGCCTGGGTTTTCGCGAATGCATATGCAATGGCAAATCTTCACCACCCTCTCTTCACACATTTGGCGAGCAATCCCAGGGCACGAACCGGAATGAGGTTTTAGTTCTGCTGCCGGAATATTCGGCTCCGGGTGTGTAAAATATTTTGTGGAATCCACACCCGTTTCAATCATTTTCCCAAGGAGGTTTTTGGAACTTTTATTCATCGACGCGGACGAATTTTTAGGGGAAGATGTCAGTTTAAAGATTGGTTTGGGTTTTTAGCATTGGTATTAAAAGAACTTTTCAAACTTTACTTAGTACTTAAACAATTTTTAAAAATCAGACAGGTTACTAATCAATAAATAAAAAGCACCTCTTTAAAGACAGAAAATATGCCTGTTATGGAGTCAAAAAAATTATAAAAACAATACTCAAATTATACAATAATACAATAAATATTCGAAATATCAATATATGTAATCGTTGAGCATTAATAAAAAATTATAAAAGGAAAGCTTTCATACGACAATTGAAAGATTGAATTCAGATACGACAACGTCAGAAAGATTAAATTTATTATCGACAATTGAAAGATTGAATTCAGTTGTAATTGAAAAGATGCAATTGAAAAGTTGATTTTAATATATAAGTCTTAAAATGCTTATGTATTTTATGGTTTTGAAATAAACATCTTTTCAAAACTTTAGTATGTAGATAGTTAAATAATCTAAATAAATTAAATGTTAATTCATTAAACTCTTCAGAGGCATTTTTTCAATAAAATTCGATATAAGTTTTTTATATCAAAATTTGGTTCAATAAATATTTGAAATTTCTATATATGTAATCATTGAGCATTAATGAAAAATTATAAAAGGAAAATTTTCTTACATTCAGAACAGGCCAATTTCAAAAGCATAACGCCACATTCAAAGACATGATGAATTTCTCGAAGATACAATTGAACTTTTATTCATCCACGTGTACGAATTTTTTGGGGAAGATGTCAGTTTAAAGATTGGTTTGAGTTTTAAGCACTGGGGTTAAAAGAACTTTTAAAACTTCAGTACTATAAACAATTTTTTAAAAATTAGGCAGGCTTATAATGTTAATTAATGAGTCAGTGGTAGTGAACCTCTTTAAGAGAATGAAAATATGACTGTTATGGAGTCAAAAAAAGTTATAAAAATAATAAATATTTAAATTATACAATAACACATTAAGTATTCGAAATATTTATATTTGCAATCGTTAACTATTTATAAAAAACGTTAAACATTAATAAAAAAATTATAAAAGTAAAACTTTTATGCGTTCAGAACACACCAATTTCAAAGACATGACGCCACATTCAATGACGTGATGAATTTTGTGAAAATATAATTGAAACATTGAATTCAGTTGTATTTGAAAAGATACAACTGAATATAATTAAAAGATTGTATCTTTGCAAATATAACTGAATTCAATCATAAAATTGATTTAAAGATACAACCCTTAAAATGCTGGTGTATTTTAAGGCTTTGAAATAGAAATCTTTTTAGTATATAGACAGGTCAATTATCTAAATAAATTTAATCTTTATTTGTTAATCTCTTCAAAGGCATTTTTTTCAATAAAATTCAATACAAGTTCTTCAAAATTTGGTGTCAATAAATATTCAAAATATCTATGTATGTAATCGTTGAGCATTAATAAAAAAATTATAAAAGGAAAAACTTTCATATATTCGGAACACGCCAATTTCAAAGACATGATGCCACATTCAAAGCCATGATGAATTTCGTGAAGATATAATTTAAACATTAAATTCAGTGGTATTTGGAAAGTTACAGTTAAAAAAGTTGATTTTAAGAGGAAAGCCTTAAAATTCTTTGGTATTTTAAGGCTTTGAAATAAACATCTTTTCAAAACTTTAGAATATAGACAGTTCAATAATCTAAGTAAGTTGAATGTTAATTTAATAACTTTAAGGGTTTTTTTTCAATAAAATTCGATATAAGTTCTTCAAAATTTGATGTCGATAAATATTCGAAATATATATATATATATATAATTGTTGAGAATTAATGAAAATTATAAAAGGAAAACTTCCATACATTCAGAACTCGCCAATTCCAAAGATATGATGAATTTTGTGAAGATACAATTGAAAGATTAAATCCAATTGTATTTAAAAGATACAATTGAAAAATTTGGTTTAAATATATAAGCCTTAAAATGCTGGTGTATTTTAAGGCTTTGAAATAAACATCTTTTCAAAATTTTAGTATATAGCAGTTAAAAGAATTAAATAAATTTAATGTTAATTACATGACGCCACATTCAAAGATATGATGAATTTCGTGAAGATACAATTGAAAGATTGAACTCAGTTGTATTTGAAAAGATACAATTGAAAAATTGATTTAAAGATGCAAGCCTTAAAATTATTTCGTGTTTTAAGGTTTTGAAAAACATTTTTTCAAAACTTTAGTATACAGGCAGTTAAATAATCTAAATAAATTAAATGTTAATTCATTAACTTCTTCAGGAGCATAATTTTCCAGTAAAATTCAATGCGAGTACTTCAAAATTTGGTGTCAATTTATTCGACCAAAAATAATTATAAAACAACAAACATTAAAAACAAATATTATCCACAAATGCGGACGGTGAGATTTAATATCTAATCAAGGATAGAAAATTTTCATATATGCAGAAAGTACCGATTCTTTTCTCAACTAAAGATGTGACGAGATTTGTAAAGATATTAATGAAAATTCGAGTAAGTTTAAAGTTCCGAAATTATAGTATGTAGAAATTCAAACTAATTGTTAAAAATGAATTAAATATTGATAAATCTGATATAAATGAATTAACTATTGGTAAATCTAATATAAATGAATCAAATATTGATCAGTCTGATATAAATGAATTAAATATTGATCAATTAACAAAAGGAGCTCTGTTTTGAGTAAAATTCACCGTAATTTATTAAAATTTGCCGTCAAGCTTCAGCATTGACCTATTGGGACAAAAACAAATATGAAAAATTCAAACATCCCAAAAATAATATTCATTTATGTGATTGTTGAGATTTAATAGTAAATTACTAATGGATAAATTACATATATTCAGAATATGCCAATTCTCTCCTCGTTGAAAGATGTGCTGAATTTCGCGAAAATATAATTAAAAGATTAGGTAAGTTTGAAAATTATAGAATTTTAAAAATTTTAGTATGTAAACAGTTAAATTAACTTATACAAATAGACTAAATTTTAATTTATTAACTTTTCCAAAAGATAATTTTTAATTACAAAATTCGAGAACTATTCCTCGAAATTAAACATCAGTTCATCTAAATTTGATATCAAACTTCGACATCAATCAATTAACTTATTAAAAAGCATTCAAAACAATAACAACATATATGGTCGTTGAGTTTTAATGATAAATTACGAATGTAAAAGCTTCATTTATTCAAAAAAAAAAATCAATTCTTTGTACATTCAATTTTTCGAAGGTATAGTTGAAAGATTGAGTTAATTTAAAGCTTTGAAATTAAGAAACATTTTAAAATTTTAATAATATACAGGCAACTGAAATGAATTGATATATATAGGCCCACTATAAATTAATCAATATATTTAGAGACTAATTTTTAGAGAAAAATTATTTATTTATTACTTGATTACAATTTTAATAGTATTAACCTTTCGATGAGACAGAATTTCTTTGTAAAAGAATTCAACCAGCATTACTATCAGAAGTTAAAAATGTAAAAAAAGAATGTCACATATAAAGCTTTTGGAAATCATCCTATCAAGTTTCATCAAATAACACAATAAAAAATTCGCTTGCATTGATAGTATTATTTTTCATTTATTGTTTTTAATAATCATGATCAGAAATAGAATTATTCATTATAAATTACTGCATACAATAAATTCATAATGTATTAAAAATTTGGTGGGATGATTAAAATTAATTTTTCATATAAAAATAATTGATCGTGATTAATTTTTTGTGAGAAGCATAAATTGGTTATTCTTAGGACATATCAATTTTGCACAATAAATTCATTTTAATCAGATATATATTGTTTTCAACAAAAAAAGTGAATGTCAAATGGTATTGAATCTACATATAATGTAGGCTTTAAACCAATTGATATGTAATGTTTGAAATCAATTGATATGTAAAGCTTGAAATCAATTGATATGTAAAGCTTGAAATCAATTGATATGCCATGCTAGAAATCAATTGATATATAATGCTTGAAATCAAATTGTCGATCATGCAACCTTGGTGTATTTAGCTACATTAGAAGTTTAAAACATTTTTGTTGAATAAATTATTGTTGCATTTAAATACTTATAGAGTGTTTAATCTTCCAGAAGAAAAGAAATTTACACACAACATGGTAAACTTATATCCAAAAAAGTAAATGTGCTTATTGTAAAATGTGTTTCCATCTCCAACAAGATTGAAATCTGCTACATATTTTAACAATGAAAACTTATTAGATACTTGTATGATTTCCTAGATAAACATCAATACTAAGAAACACTTAAACAACTGGCCAAAATTAAAAATATATATTATTATAAAATTATATATATTTTTCCGTATTAAATGTAAAAAAGTAGCATTATACATCCACAGATATAAAGTATTTCCTTTCCTATTAATATATATGCTAGGTACTGCACAAAATTTGGGGTCTTTCACCATTGGTACTATAGGATTCTTTATTTCTTAGTAGAGAAAAAGTAGAAAAAGTAGGGAAAAAGTGATGGCCTTTCTAAGAATAATCGGTTCCTGTTTATGTTACACCTAAGGAACAAACACCCACATAGCTAGTCTGCTGATAACAAAACATTATACAAAAACACGTAACCGTATATCACTTAAACATTGTACTAAACCTGAAATCTTTTCCTCCTAAAATTACGACCTTAATTCTGAATACACATGACTTATAGTAACTTACCACAAAAAGATTTTACTTTTACTATATAAGATGATAGTGATCATTGATTAATCAGGAATTAAATTGATCATTTGTAAAGAAAGCAATGTTTTAAGTGAAAGATCATTAATAAAAAAATGGATATTATTTATATATTTTATTTTTTGTATTCCAAGTGAAACCTGAGTAAAATTTCAAGAAATTAAAAATATTCTAATACATTGTAGAGAGAAATCAAAAATTGAAATTAATTAAAAATATTCTAATATACTCTAGAGAGAAATCAAAGTTTGAAATTAATTAAAATTGAATTTTAAAAAATTAAAATTGAAATTATCACTGAAAAAATTAAAATTTAAAAATTATGATGATAATGGAAATGAAATTTGAAATTATTAATAAAAAAAATTGAAATTGAAATGATCACTGATTAAAATTGAAATTATCACTGAAACTGTCTTGAAATAAATGTTAAGTCAAAATATGAAGATAATTTCAAATTAAAATAAATTGTTAAGTATTTTGTTTATAATCGTTACTAAATAATAAATATAAATATATAAACTAAATATTAAAAACCTAATTATTTAATAAGTGGAATGTAATAATAATTATATTAAATTTTGTTTTATAAATTTGTATAAAAAAATAAAGTCATTTGCTTAATTAATGCAATTTACAATATTAAACAATTAATGAAGTAACAAATATCCCATTGTAAATGTACATATTCTTTTATTATAGTTAAAGACATAAAAGTATATAGGCCAATCTTAAATATATAAGTAAAAAAGAAGTAAGAAAAAAAAATAATGCAAAAACATTTAAATTATTTCAAGGTAATCGGTACATTATATAATGTAGAAACACTATCATAATAGTGGTAGCTCCAGAGTTACTTTTGGTAATAAGCACTTGTTTAAACACATAGATATCATACACTTGGCGCAATTTCGAAAAGCAGCTAATATGGTTCAAAATTAACAACGCCAAAATATGCCAACAATTTTCTTTATATATTTAATAGGAGTAATATACATGTTAAAAGTAAATTAGGAAATATAAAATATTCCACTGTAATCGGTACATTATATAATGTATAAACACTATCATAGTAGAGATAGTGACCAAAGGAGTTTTTGGTAAAAATACAGTTTAACATAGATAATGTCATACATTTGGCACAATTTCAAAAAGCACTCAATTTGGTAAATTAACATTGCCAAAATATGTCAACAATTTTCTTATACTTTTAATAGGCGTAATTTACATGTTAAAAGTAAATTTTCTAGGAAATATAAATTATTCCATTGTAATCGGTACATTATATAATGTAGAAATACTATCATAGTAGTGATAGCCACCAACGGAGTTTTTGGTAAAAATGCAGTTTAACATATACACTTGTTTAATATAGATAGCATCACAAACTTGGCGCAATTTCAAAAAGCACCCAATCTACTTCAAAATAAACGTCGCCAAAACTACGACAACAATTTTCTTGTAATAGGAGTAATTTACTTAGATATGTTAAAAGTAAATCTTCTAGGAAATATAAAAAATTTCATCGAAGTTTATTGTTTTTTATATATTAGTAAAATTATTATGTAGTAAAGTTAACGAATATGATAATTGAAATAAACTTTTTTGCATAACATTAAAATAAACTAATATAACATCTCCCAATTAAAAATACAAAATAATAAATAAAATGCTGATTATTTTTTTCAAAAAAGTAAACTAATTAAATTTTCAATCCGTTTAAGAATAGTCAGTGTTTAAGAAATAATTCGGAACTTTATTTAAGTGTCTTATGTTTAGTATATGGAATGACAACATTTTAAACTATTGGTACTGATTCAATATTATGTACACGATTCGCACACTGAAAATAAAGAAAAAAAGTAGAAGCATTCACTGAAAATCATTAAAATTTCATTATCGTAACATGTTCCCTAATATATTATGCATATATTCAAATGAAAATATTTCTTAATCTCCTGAAAGAAGGGCAATAAATCTCCACTGAATTGTTTTCAAGCAATCTCGGTGGAATAAAACTTTAAGACGAGTCACTCTGACTTCGGGAGGTCCGCTCAAAGCTTCCTTTTCCACACACTCGCCCTCCTAAGTTTACCTGAGATGTTAAACTCCGCCGTTTTGCTCCGAAGACTGGTTTGCGTCACTCCAAATATGTAGTGTGCTCTAAGGTCTGGGGACCGTGTAGTAATTGAGAAGGGTACTTTTACGGATGCTTCAAATGCTTGAAAGGTTGTAAATGTTATTTGAAAAAAAAAACATTTATACTTTTCTTTGTAAGGAGATTAAATAATATTTTTAATTTTTGGAATGTCCTTTTTTGTTTCCATAAGGGTACAATATACAATTATTATAGGAATTGAATGGTAATTTTCATCAATAGCTGCAAATAATAGCAGTTGTGGCAATAGTAATTAATAGCTTAATAGCTGCAAATACAGTTGCAATTGTTGTTCGATTATTCTATGTTCCACATACTGTAATGTAGAATATTATAAATCAGTAGACTGAAAAGGCTGAAAGGTTGTAAATATTATTTGAAAAAAAACATTTATACGTTTCTTTTTAAGGAGATTAAATAATATTTTTAATTTTTGGAATGTCCTTTTTTGTTTCCATAAGGGTACAATATACAATTATTATAGGAATTGAATGGTAATTTTCATCAATAGCTGCAAATAATAGCAGTTGTGGCAATAGTAATTAATAGCTTAATAGCTGCAAATACAGTTGCAATTGTGGTTCGATTATTCTATGTTCCACATACTGTAATGTAGAATATTATAAATCAGTAGACTGAAAAGTCATTTTGTTAAGCTGGAGGAAATAGAGAGGAAAGCGTGATCTCTTTTGGAAGTTTCCGTTGCAAATTGTAGTGGTAAGATTGGTATATTCATGATGCACCTTAGATAATACAAAATGATACAAATCTACCATTGTAGTGATATATAACCTCAGACGGTCTGATGACCAATTGGCTAGCTCTGTGGCCATTGGTACCACAGGTTTCTGGTTGGAATTCTGGTGGTGGCACGGATGTTTGTTAGTAGTTCGGAATCCACGTTAAGTTGTAGGTCCCGGTCTAATTAGCCCAAAGTGTGCACAAAAATGACCGTAGAGCGACACACCAAACTAAACTATATAACCTCAAGCCAAGATGCCCAGCAATGGAAAACAACATAATCTTAATTTGTTCTCTTTTCCAAAAATATTCTGTATTATACTTAATGAATCAATGCTGACTGCTTTAAATTAAAATTCTACTGCATTAACAAACAATTTTTTTTGAAAAATTTTACAGATATAAAATTAAATTGGTTATTATTACCAACGAATTTTATTAAATGTAAAGCATTAAAGATCTCTATTCTTTTCACACTCATGTGAGAGTGGTTTTTTTTTAATTGCGGATATTAATTCACATATCAAAAATCCATATTTCTCAAACGCTAAGAGCATCTATCAATTAAAATATGCACTGAAAACATACTACATACTACATAATATTTCTTTATATTCTTTGAGAATTTCATATGCTTTTGAGAAATTAAATATTTGTTAGTTATCGTAACATTTCAATATATTCTTAGTTAATTGTAAGTAATAAAACTGATTAATTCTTGCATGCAAAAATTCTAAATATACTAATTTTAAGTATAAAACTTTCATATACTTATAAAGGCAGTATAAAACAAATTGTATAAAATATTAAAGCTATTATGATATGATATTTAATGATGAAAAATGATGAAAAACTTAGTAGTATTCATTCCTTTCAGTTTTTCATTTATAACAGAAAGGGGTACAAAAGCTTTTGGTCTAATGTATAACATCGGCATTAAAGGTACACAGAATTTATTTCTAAATCACTGCATTGTATTATTAAAATATGTATCTGTATTACTGGCATGTGATGTATAAATTTAAACCCTCCCTTCGTAGAGAAAGATAAACGCTCTTTGAAAGCATGGTCAGTCCCCATAGCCATCTGCAGAAGCTGGCCCCACTTGACACAGAGACGTCGAAACGAATGGGAAAACAGGGATTTAAAAGCGATCCCTTAATTTCCTCATTGGAGGTGAGGGCCGCGATGAATTTGGGGGACAGCCCCTTCCGCCCCGACCGCTGACGTCGGGGCTGTCCGTTCGGGGATTTCAGGGGCGCCGGGGATTTGTCCCCAGAGACCGTGGCAGCCCTGGTAATGACCATCCATTTCCATTGTGCGGATACCAAGCTTAGCCAACTGTGAAATTGGATTACTGCAGATGACACCGGCAATGAAATATGCTAAATTGACTTCTGCCTGGATATATCCCTTCTCTGTCTTCTTATTCTTCTTGGTGCAGCGCGCGAATTCCAAGATTTTTTGGGGGTTCTTGTTCTTTTCGTGTTTTTTGTTCTTTTTCTTTTTTAAAGTTTTGTTGTTGACGTTGATGTCTTTTGCATTCTGTTTTGGTGGGAAAGAGTTTTAGAGAAGTGGTAGAAATGTAAAAGAGACATTGACCCTTTTGGGTTGTTTACGTGGAAAACAGTTGCTTTCAGAACTCATATGCCATGCCTTGGAGATGAATTTCGAATCATTTGTTCTTCGAGTAACAGAGAACAGTTTGTTTTCACCAAAAAAAAAAAATCTTTATCAGTAAATCGTAATCGTAATCGAAATGAAAAATATTCTATGTGTTCTTTTATTCTTTTAATTTTTTTGCAGCCTAAAATAATGAGTTTTGTTAAATACATATTTAAATTTTTTTAAGTAAATAATTAATTTCATGCCAGATTAATAAATGATAAATTATTTAGGTTTTCTTGTTTTCTTTTAGCCTGCATTATTATTGAAAATATAAGTCTTGAAAAATTGGAATGACCTCTGACTGTGAAATAGAATATGACCCTTTAGGTTATTTATATAAAGTGAAACTTTTAGAAATAGATATACTACGTTCGAAAACAAATTGAAAATCGTTTACTCTTGAAGCTCTCGATAGTATTCCTTTTTTTGAAAAGTCGTTTTTAATAATAGATAACCGGAATAAAAAGTATTTTACCCGTAATACTCCATTTTGTGTACTATTTTAAAATAAACTAATGTGTTTTTTATAAAATATTCAATTTAAAATATTTGGTTATTAGTTTGTTTGAAGAAAATGCTAAATAAATATGAAGATAAACGAGTATTGTTTTACAATACAAAATTATTGAGAAATTTTAATATGGTTATTATTATTTACCGATTGAAATATACAATTATCTTTTTCTTTAGGAAGTTTTAAATCATATGAGGGCTTTTTTTTAAATTTATTAACCGTTCTTTTAATTTATTTTTTGAAGGAAATATTTCAAATGACATATTAAAACTTGAGTTGATTGTCTTAAAGGAAATTATATTGTTTTTAAATATTATAATTATAATATAATATAATTATATTTGTGTTTAATATCACGTAGGGCAAAGTAATAAATTTTATCTTATTTATTTTATCATATGTAAAAAAAGTTATTTTAAAATTTTTTCAAATAATAATCAAAAATTTGTATATTATTAATATGACATTGAAAGACATACTACTTGATGATTCATAAAAAAAAAGTAAAATACATGCATTAAAAAAATGTAAAATATATATTATATAAAACATATGTAAAATATATAAATAAAATATAATATAAAATGTAAAATATATATAAAACATATATATTATTTTCTTACAAGAAAAAATTGAAAATGATTCTTTTTTATTGATTACTATCCCTTTGAATTGAGCAAATTAAATTGTTTGTTTTCATAATAAATTAAAGCTTCTTAGAAAGATTTTAATGAATTAAAATTCTTATTTTTTTAAATCATATCAACATGCATAAGTTTATGTATTTTGTTCATTATCAATTCCAATAATAAAATAAATTGATAAATTACTTGATTTGGTTCCATAAAAATTTGGTAATTACAATTTGAAATAATTAATATAACAGAAAAATGAATATACAGTACCTCATATAAATTTTCGGTCTGATGTGTCATTTATATAAGTAGTTAGATAGAAAAATTATTAAATGAAATAAAGAAAATGTGTTGCATTGAAATAATTGAGTAACCATGCGTTTTTCATTTTATTTATATTTTTTTAATTATTTTGAATAAATTCGTTTTGAAAACCATAATATATTTAATAATCGTTTTTTAATTTTTGTTACTAATAAAATGTTCAGACACGAACATTGAAATACAATGTAAAGTTTTACTTTTTAAACAATTTTTCAATACTTGGTTTGTTATCCAATATCTTTTACCACACTTTTTAATTTTTAATCTATTATAAAGGAATAAATATTATTAATAAAATGTTCAGATATGAACATTGAAATACTATGTAAAGTTTTGCTTATTAAACAATGTTTTAATACTTGGTTTGTTATCCATAAGCTTTTACCATACTTTTTCATTATTTTGATATAGATTCAAACTACATTTTTAGTAAATTCGAGACCATTTTTTTGTATTACAAATTTTAGTAATAACTTTGAATAAATGTTGTTTTCGAAGTTGTTTTTCAAATTATAGGCAAATATGTTTTATTGAGTTCAAATTTGATGATTGTGGAATCACTTTAGCGTTCAAGAGAGTTCGCTTAGGACAGAACTGGGAGGCATTCAGAAGATTGAAATTTTTTGATAATCATTATAAAATTTCAATGTACTTATCCGTTGAGTCTTAAATAAATTTGAACTTACTTACACCAGAGATGGCATGCACTTTGCTTGCACACAGACTGGGGAGATTATCTTCTTATATAATTAAAATTTTAAGTAAATATTTCAAGATTCATTATATTTCGTATATACATTAGATATATCTCACAAACGATCTCGTCAAGACATGCATGTCAATCAATTAAGAGAAGGGAAAATAAATCTATAATCCATAAAATCTATCTATTGTATTTTAAGACAGAAATTTTGCATGGTATTTAGGGTGTTAGTTCTACATTAAGATGGGAATAAAACAGTTTTAAAATGTAGCCACATCATCAACAAGAGAGTACTGAGCTTTACTGGTCAGATGCTAATGCTTGATGTAAGTGAAAAAATAGCAATTCAGTATGCTTTAAGCATCAATATCTAAAGTATCTTATAACAATATAAGATAATTTGTGATAATTCTCCACATCTTATTCTATATTTTTTCCTATATAAGATAATTCTCTACATTTTATTTTATATTCTTTTCCTATATAAGATAATTTAAGATGATTCTCCACAAAATAATTCTACACATCTTATATTATTTCCCAATATGAGATAATTTAAGATAATTCTCCACATCTTATATTACATTCTTTTACAATCTAAGATAATTCTTCAAGATAATCTAATTATTTTATACTCAAAAAGTGTTTAAAATGTGTTGAATGCAAAGCTTTCTTTATAGAGATTATTTATCATCTCTATTAACAATTTAAATTATTTTGCTTCTTAAATTAAATATCTTAATATTGATAACAGAATTTATTTGAAAACTATGAAATATATATATATATATATATATATATATATATATATATATATATATATATATATATAAATAATTTAATATATTTAATATATATATATATATATATTTCAAGGAAATTTTGAACATATATGCATAGATGCATATATGCATACTGTAGAATTGCTCATAAAATAATAGCTATCGACAGCTTTAAATCTTTCCAAACATAATTCTGCTTGCCAAAGACTTTGGAGCCGTATTTTAAAAGTTGAGAAGACCTTTCTTCTAAAAGACCATATCTGAGCTACTCATTTTTTCCAAAACAATGAGAAAAAAATCCATAATCCTCTTCTGTATCAGTGACTCATGCAAAGTGAAAAGAATACAAAAAAAAAATGGCCATTAATCTGACCAGTCATTTACGTCGAAGTATGAAAATAAGAAAAATTGGAAAAAATGTCCACGTGAAGTTGACAGAGATGCCACGCAAAAAATTCATTAATCCCATTAGCCGCGTTAAAACTTTTAACTCTGTTAAAACAGGGCAAGATTAGGAGGGGGTAAGTGAACCTTTAAATTTGACATAAGTCACTTAAAAAGATTACCAGCTAAAGGAGTAATTAATCCCCTATAATAACACCCCCCACGATGAACTGGATTCAGTTACACGATTTAACAAAGTATTAAGGTTTAGAGCAGAGTTATCTTAAAACTTGCGTCCAAAGAAGAGATTGATATTTTAAAGAAAGGAAAAAATTTCACTATTTTTAGTTTTATTTGTTATTTTTCGTTGTTATATTGATATCATTTTATGCTAACATATGTTATTTTACATTTTTAAAGTTTCCATTTATGTTATTTATTTATTAAAAGCAGTTTTTGAATCATTAGTTAAAGGAAAGTAATTATAATATACTAATAAATGAGAAATGAGTCATTATTTAAAAACATTACATAAATATTCATTAAAATGCAATTAATTTTACCTTTTAGTTAAAATATTATGTTTCGCCGAAATAGTAAACAGTTTTATGTTTATAAAGTTAGCTTATAAAAATTGTTTCCTTAATTTTATATATAAAATTATTGAAAATATATTGCATAGTAAAACCTTCATTGGCACCTGATGTCGAGTGATTAGCTTTCTGGCGGTAGGTACCACAGATTTCAGATTCGAGTCCCGGTGATGCCATGGATATTTGTAGTAGTTCGGAATTCCCTTTATAGTAGTTCCTGGTCTAATATGACTATTATTACTACTACACTACATCATATTACTGCACCTAGAGCTGAGATGCCCCTTTACAGTTTGGGAATGATGTGGGTGGAATTGAATGAACCAAATATATGGGAAAATTTTTGTAAAATTCACTTTCGGCAATACAGAAGCTGAACAATGGGTCCAACATGACTGTAGTGCTTAAGGTTGATAGCCCCACCCGTAGAAAGAAAACAATATTTCATGATTCGAAATCTGCCAGTAGGCTGAAGGCCTTGACTTACCATGTGGTTATCGCGGCATTGAACAAGAAAAAAAAACTTTATAAAGAAAAATAAAATCTATTAATGCTTAAAAGGAATAGAGATAATACATACGTCATAATATTTTATTTCTACACAATAAAAATATGTGTTATATTAAGAAGCAGTAGAAAAGTAGGAGAAGAAACAGTTATATAACAGAATCAGATATATAACAATTTTTGAATCTTTATTTAAAGAAATGCAACTAAAATATACGAGGAATCCTTTTCTAAAAAAACATGAAATAAATATTCAGGGAAATGAAATGTATTTTATCATTAATGCTATGCTTTTCCAAAATAGTAAACAATTTTATCTTTACAAAGTTTGTTTAGAAAAATTGTTTTCTTTATTTTATGCATAAATTATCGAAAAAATACAGAGTTATGAAAATTGTATTATATTTAGGGAAAAAAACAATCCATTAACGTGGAAAAAAAGGAATAAGAACGAAGAAGAAATAATACTTTATTTTTACACGATAAAAATATAGTGCGGTATAATTAAAGGTCACTTTATAAATTTAGAAACAATTAGAACTAATTTTAGAATTTTAAAGGAAGGCAACTAGAATAAACGATAAGTCAATATTAAAAAAATATATTAAATAAGTATTCATAAAAATGCAATATATTTTATTGTTAAAATATTGTTATTATGCAATAATAAACTATTTTATATTTACAGAGAAAAAAAATCTAAAAAATTGTGGTTAGATGGCCAAAAAATTAGTAAGTCATCATAAACATTATACAATACTCGTAAAAAGTAATGCTGAATAAGGATATGATATGTAAATCAGTGGAGATGCTATCATTTAGCATCATTGACCACAAGGCCGAAAACAAACTTTAGAAGCATCAGCAATTTCTGCATGTGGAAACAGCATAGAGATATGACTACGAGACTTTACGAGATATGACTAATCATCGTTTTCCTAAAAAATTACAACAGCAAGTCATCAGAAGAATTGAAGCAGGCCAAAATTTAGTCCTATGTAGCAAGATAATTAAATGTTGAATGCCTTTATAAAAACAGATTCCACTATTAGAAGATATATTGAAAAGTTACTTGCAGCTAACTGTAAATCGTTTCAGTAACTCATCTTAGATTAGTCTTTGAGAAGCCACTTAAAGCTGGTATTAGATCAACTCTGCGTAAAAGGTTTCTCGAATGAAGTTCTTGTAAAACGCCCAGCCTTCAATGAAACCCTCCTTCCCCCCCCTCTTTATGCTACCAAAATGGAAGGTTTAATTTGGCATTCATAGCTGCCAATTCAAGTGTAAGCAATGAAAGTCCTCATTTTTTACTAATAAATCCTGGGGTTTTTATTATTGTTATTTTCTCAAAATCCCTCAAGAAAATTATAGATCTGATAAGTATTGCAACCCTCTATTATATCAGTCATGCCCATGAAAGTGATTTAGCGGGTATATTGCATGCGCGTGAACGGGTAATCCTTTGGAAAACCCAATATGCCACCTTGGCTTGTATATCGTTCATTCGGGAGCCTACATTCTTAGTCCAATTACTCTGAGTATGCAGAGACGCTTGATAATTCCTTCATCCTACAATACTATAATTCTCTCTACCAAGCACAGAGCTTGACTGGTGGAGTGTTACATTCGTGAGGAGTCTATAGTGAATATGAGTTACCAACACATTCGTTTTTTCTTATTACCAACACGTTCTTCTTGAACCCCATTGAGAATAAAATGCAGAGCGTCTTTCAGAAAATGATCTTATTAAAAACTCTCGTTGCTTTTTGGGGATCTCCTAACTGCCTTGATACAGCAATACACTTTGCCTACAGCAATACATTGAGTTAGCAAAAACCATCCTTTTCAAATAACACCTAATATCGCTTGTCGGCACAGCAATTAGAGATGACCACACATATTGAACGCATATTACGTTTTTTTTATTATTTTTTATGTTCCTATATTGTTGTATATTTTATGTTGAAAGGCTTTCTTTTTTATCTTTTAATAAAAATAAATTTTTTGGTGTGGTCACATATGGGAAGAAAAAAAAAATCAAGAACAGAACAATATATTATTGTTTAAATATGGCGAATTATAACGACAAAATTTTAAATGGACTTTTACCTTTTATAAGTACAGACGTAAGAAAATATAGCATTGCAAAATTTGCCAACACTTTCTTTTATATTGAATATTTATTACATAGTTAATCCCATACGTGGCAAGCTGTTGTGTATGAGACAGAATATAGTTATATTATGGCTTTTGATCTGTATTACAGGATGTTGAAATACAATTCCAGGCTTATTAATATTTAGAACAGACTAATGAAATTTTCTAAAAATAGACAATAGATTTCTAAATATACATAATTAGTTTGGTGTAAATTTCCTATAAAAACATTATTCCAATTTCAAACTGCTAGAAATACTATATGAGCAACAAATACTTTCTTTTTGCCATAATTTTCCCCAGTTAAATTGAAGCAAGAAAACTTTATTCTAAATAGCAATTGATTTAATCGTGTTTTTACGTATGGAACAATAATTTTTCCTTCATAACAAATTCTTTGTACCGAAATACAATGATTAGACATGAGAACATGAAAAAAAAATTATTGCAATAAATCACACGAGAGAAAATCATTCAAATTCACTAATTTATTTGCAATAGTAATAAAAAATTTTTGTGGAAAAAATTTTCAAATTTTTTTCTCAATACTATGCCAAAGATCTGTGATACTTTATGAGATAGAAATTGTACAGATAATTCAGATATACTTATATTCTTTTTAACACTATATTTCAAATAAAATAATATTTTTTAAAACCTTATCATCTTTATGATTCACTTGTTTCATCAATTTATTTCATCACTTTCGTTATCACACTTTTACGTTTTGCTTCACGTAGCACATTTTGTCACTTTTTTTATTTTGTTGAAAATAAAATTTTAAATGAAGTAAGAGGAGACAGAAAAGGCTTGATTACCGAGTGACTTGCGCTCTGGCAGCCGGTGACACAGGTTTTGGGTCGAGTCCCGGCTGTGTCGTGGATGCTTGCAGTGGTTCGGAATCCACTTTAAACCTTAGGTTCGATTGTTGAGCGCCGAAAAAGAAAATAACATCTCATGTTTCGGAATCTGCCAACCATTGGGCTGTTGTGCAAACGAAGAAGATAAAATAGAAACTTTTAAACCAAAAGCCTGGGTAAATTCAGAAATCTCAAAACAAGAACAGATAGATGGATTTTAATCAAAGACAAAATAGCTGATGACCAGAACAGTTATGAGAAAAAGAAGAAAAAAAAGAGAGACATGTGCTATGTGAAGCAAAACGTAAAAGTATGATAACGAAAGAGAAGAAACAAACTGAGGAAACTAGTAAATCACAAAAATGATACGGCTTTAAAAAATATAATTTTATTTCAAATGTCACTACATTTCACTAGTGTTAAAAAGAATATAAGTATATCTGAATTATCTGTACAATTTCTGTCTCAAAACACCTCATAAAGCATCACAAATCTTTGACATAGTATTGAGAAAAACTCTCTCTTTCTGATATATATATATATAATCTACTGTGTCCAAAAATTAAGACCAGTTTTCAATTTAAATTTCCCGGGCATATTGTATTTCAATTTCTTTTCTTTTTTAGATTTTTAGCACTAACCTTGATATCTGCGTGAAATTTTACATCAAAATATTCATTAGTGTTTGACTTACGCTTGGCTTTGTGAGACGCTAAAAATGATTCCGGCGATTTTTGAAATGTCTGAATTAAATGAGCAAAGAACTTGCATTAAATTTTGTTTGCGGAAACGTATAGAATGTTGCAGAAGGCATTCGGTGAGCATTCCTATATGGGAAAGAAATGTTTAAAAGTGGTAAAAAAACAGTTCAAAGAAAGCAGATAATGTGTTGCAGACGAAGAGCTCTCTAGTCGACCACCAACCTCAACCGACGAAGCTCACGTCCAAAAAAATAAAGATTTGGTGCTTACAAACCGTCGATTTACAATTAGAGACCTTGCTGCTGATGTTGGAATTTCAAAATTCCATTTTGGCCTGTTTTGGCCCTCAAACGCGTCAAATCTTGAAATCTTGATTGGTACCGAAAATACTGAATGCGCCAGCTTACACTGCATTGATTCTTCGTGACTTTTTTGCCAAAAATGAAACCCATATCGTTCCTGAACCACCGTATTCACATCGTGCGACTTCTGGCTATTCCCTGAATTCAAAAGACCACTCCGGGGACATCGTTTTGAGTCGATTGAAGAGATTCAACGTAAATTGCAGCATGCTTTGAAGGCCATGATGATTTGTGATGATTGATGTGAATAATATTCATGTGAGTAATATGTTAGTATAAATAATTACCATGTTATCAAACATTTAACCATCCATGTAGTTTTCTTTTAAAAAAAAACCATGCATATTTATTACTATCAAAGTCTAGTGATAGATTTCAAACTCCATATTGTTTGAGAAAACAATGTATGCATACAAAAAAATTATATTGAGCATTCAGATTTCTCGATATGATAAACATTGTTTTTCCCTCATAAACAAAGATAAACAGCTTTCAGACTTTGACGCCATATGTCCTGCACCCTACTGCAATTTAATTTCATTTCAGGGCAATGCACATTTGGTCTACGAACAAACCCTTGATTCCCACATCTGATAATAAAACCGTGATTGCAGTTCTAAAGCAATTATCGATTGGTCAGTGAAGGAGCAAACTGAATTTTGATGCCCACCATTGTACCTGAACCCCTTCTGGAATGAGTTTGACCATTGTATTTTGGGGAGGAGGGACCAAAGGGTTAAGCCCGAACGAAATGTATTTCGTGTTCCAATCACATGGCAATGAGTCATTATTTGTTGGGACAAATTTATATGATTCCGTTGGCAACGTGACGAAGCTTTTCAGCACTAATGGCAAAACTTCTGGCTGCTTTCATAAGAACTTCTATTATTCAGTTATTGGACAGGGAACACTATTTTTTGTTTGAGAGGAAACTGGATGGCCTTTTGATCAAATACAATTGATGGAAAAACGTGCTCTTCTAGCAGATTTGCAGCTATAGCAAGCTTGTATTAATATTGATTCATTGCTAAATAGTATATTAATTGATAAAATTGTAACTGTAATATTATTTTGAATAAAAATTTCTATTAGTAGTAATCAGAATTTTTTTCATTTAAATGAAAAAGTATAAAAATTTGAATAAAAAGGTATTAAAATTTTTTATTTTAATGATTATCATGTGAAATCTTATCTCTATAAATTGTGTTCAAAAAATATTTTTTATTTTCCAATGCAAATTTTACTTGAAATTTCAACGTCAATAAAAATATTTCAAGTGGGTATTAATCAAATTTTATTTACGGAAATGAGAACAAAAATGTAATAATTTAATCAAACTAATTCCTAGATATTTAAAAAAATTTTAATATATAAATTAAAATAGATTCGAATTTATCATAGATTTTTTCTTTCTGAAAGAAATTTTTGTTGTAATTCAGCTGGCGATATAGAGACAGTTAATCTTTATGCCATAAGTAAGGGCTGTGCCGTAGCTGTTACTCACGTGTAACTTGAAGATATGCTATGGACGCGGAGTAACAATACGCCCGCAACGCTCTACGATCCTATTAGACCGGTTACTGTTTAATATGGATTCCTAACCACTACAGACCTTCATGGGCCGCCGGGATTTGAACCCTAAACCTGTGGTACCAAGCGTCAGAGCGCTAGCCACTCGGCCATCAGACCACAAAATTGTAGAATGAAAATATATTATTTTTATTTTAATGATTACTATGTGAAATTTTCTCTGTATAAATTCAAAATATAATTTTTTATTGTTTTCCAAAGCGAGTTTTACTCAAAATCGCAACACCAATAAAAATATTTCAAATAGGAATTAATCAAATGTTATTTATATCAATGAGAACAGACAATTTCATAATTTAGCTGATTTATCACAGATTTTTTTTTTTTTTTTTGAAAGAAATGAAAATGTGATTTTGATCCTGAAAATGTGCATGCATGAAAATGTGTTTTAGATCCTGAAAATGTGCGAGCATTTAAATCTCAAGTTAAAATATCATTCAGATTCATCGATTCGCAAAATATCTATATTTCATTCACTTGAGACGAGCAAAAAAACATAAATAAAGGTGGGGAGAGGAAAAAAACACATAAATCCATTTATAATTTCTCTTTTCCCTTAAAAGAACACACTTCTTGGAGACGGTTTCATTTCCATCCGAGAGACGGTACAAAAGAATTGATAAATAAATCCAACTATTAAAATCTGCTTCTATTTTCATCAGCTAGACAAATCCTCTTTCGGAAAACAACTCGAATCGGGCATAAACATATCTTCCAGCTAGGTTGCCTCTGTGTGTACGTCTTATGCGATGTCTTCAATCATTTGCAAACACAAATCGCTTCAGATTAGCGACGCAGATACGGGCTGAGACACAGATGAGGTGGAACCACGCAGACGATCCTCGAAGAAGGCAGGGGGGGGGAAGACTCAAGAAAATGTCGCGACCCAATTAGATGCCAGCTACACTCATGGGTATTCCTATTCCCATTCCTTTCCGTGATTTTCCATTTAAATTCTTAGTCAAAATCCGATTTCAAAAGAGATTACCGAAACCAATTTCGTATCGGTGGATGCAATCACCCAAGCCCGAAAAGGGGGTTGGGGAAGGGGAGGGTGGAACTCTAGAACACCACCCCTTTTCTTCCATCCCCTTAAAACCTTAGGACTTGTAGGAACGAGATGAGTAAGTGGAAGTAAAAGTTCTACATCGTCTGTGTGTGTACAATGAAAATGTGGTATTAGTGAAGGGGTAGGAGTGTCACCACGCAAAGAAAGTTCTTCTCTTTTGGACGAGTTTTCTTTTTTTTTTTCAGGGGGTGGAGGGGAAGACAAAGGAAGGTGGAAAGTCTTCTGATTCTTCTCCTAAGAAAGATTAGAGTTTTAAATCTTTTAGAAGAGAGAGAGGAAGAAAAAAATAATAAGATTCTTCCACCCACTCTCCGCCATTGCGTCCTTTGTTTTATCTTCTGCTTTAGGGTCCTGTTGCTATAATTAAGCATACACTGAGTTCTTGTTACTTTTATTTATTTATTTAGTCCTTTTCCCCGTAATGCCTCTGCCTTAAGTTATGTATGAACCTTAGATAGAGGACAGCTTAGTGATGAATTTAGCGCCGCCAGGCACGAGGGCTGATTAAAGAAAAACAACTAAAACGGAGAGGGGGGGAGGGAAAGGATATATAGGCAGAAGAATTTCGGGAGAAGATTTGGGAGAAAAGGAGAGGGAGAGACAGAGGCAATATCTCCAAGTTTTCTCTTCTTCTCCCTAAAATAAACGAATCATACCGTCTTAAATGTAGTTGAGGATTATAGGAAGAGATTGAGATTTCTTTTCGGTTGGATTATTTGAGCCCTCTGGAAGATCTCGGAATATTTCAAAAATTTATACATTTACACGTCCCTCAAACAAAGTTCTCTCTCTTTGGCATCGGGTTTCATTATTTTTGTTGATCCATCTTCCTTCCGAAAGACGAATTATAATAAGAGGACGCGAATTTAAGAATATTCTTTTGTCGACTTGGACGGGGGTGAAGAAATAGTTTTCTGTAAAAGTGCATCCTTTAGCGATTACGCTAAGTAAATAATTCCAACAAAGAAGTTTTCCCCAAGTGATGGAGAAAATTTTAAATACAATGTTCGCGAATTAATATTCAGGGCGGTGTTTCTTTTCTTTTTATCAACTCTCGGTGTACAGTATGTGTGTCGGCACAGATGGACGCTTTGTGAAAACAGCCCCGCGCAAATTGCTGAGATTAGAAGAATATTTCAACAACTTATTTCGCGTGTAGTTTTAAGTAAAAAGGTTTTATCAATTCCAGCACATTGTGATTGAATTTCCAGAAACTGAGCTAAAAAGAGAATTTTATTTTCCTAGTTTTTAAATACAATTAATTATAAGATTTACTTCTTTAAATAAAGTACAGTTTAATGTTTGCAAAAAAGGTGTGGTTATTTTTTCAATAAATTGGGAATAAAATGATATCTTTTTTAGAAATTTTTATAATACTATGTTTACCAATGTATTTGCCTCTTATAATTTAAAAGATGTATTATATTTATTTCAATATTTTTCTTTTTAAAAAAAATTCTTATAGTGTTACGTTTCTCATTCTGTTTGGATTTTTCTTATTCTGAATTGAAAATTTTAAAATGTATTCTTCCTGTAAAAAAATATATTTGTAAAATTTATTAGTACTAACAAAATTGTACAAGAATCTGTTAGATATTATGAAAAAAATAAATATTTGCATGTTTTAATATCCTTGCATTTTGACTTTTAATGTATGTGTTCAGATATGTATTTGCAATGAAGTAATATGAATTTATTGCAGTGAATTAATGTTTTTGTAATGAATTAATAACGCACGTGTCTTCGCGTGCATGTGATTATGCAGAAGGTTTTTCTGCTCGATTCCATCCATTTTGAGCCCTTTTATTGAAAAAGATGCATCTGCTAATCGTTGATAAATGAATTTCGTAGTATCTATCGTGGCAGATCTATCAGTCAATTGAACAGAATAAAACTAAAATTATAGTAAAAAGTACAAATTGGAACCAATCTAATTATAGATCAACATAAAAGCTTAGAAAGATCACATTAAAGAATAACGTCACTAATCACAATATGTTCTGGCGCTTGGTGCCATAGGTTTCAGATTCGGTATTTGTAGTGGTTCGGAATCCACTTTAAACCGTAGGTCCCAGTCTAACATGGCTTCGGGCGTAGCGTACCCTAATTGGCGAACTCTATATCGTTAAAAATACTCTCGAATACTGTCTTTTCTCTTTCTTATACTGTCGGACTCTCGAATACTCCCGAATTCTAATTCTCGAACTCTAACACGAATTGGTATTACCTCGTGAAAAGGAAGAACATTACTTGTCTCTAAATCTACCAGTAGGTAGAGGGCATTGGTTCACCATGGGGCTGTTGCGCCAATGAAGAAGAATCATAATATGTGAACGTATTATTGGAGATTATTGTTCAATGTATTATTAAAATATGTGAATATATCACTATTAATACAAATATTTTGAGAAAAATGTTGATAGCCTAGAAGATAATTTATGGCATTAATAAGCGATCATTCTTATTGAAAATTACATTAAATAAGCTGCTCTACAGTTTGTACAAAGATATCAGAAATGGGAATTGATTTGTATATAGATATTGTAATAGGTTGTTTAACCAATCAATCTACTCCAGCTTCATTATTGTAATCGGATCTGTTGTTGTTGTTGTTTCTTATCCCACTTGGCTGGCCAAGCCCACGAGCCCATATGGACTCATGATTGAAGGGGAAGGAAGCAGCTTCTGTTGTGATGGAGCACCCGTAGGTAGAAGCCTGACTTTTGCGCCGTGACGCTCTTACAGTCATAGGAGACCGGGACCTACGGCTTAAAGTGGATTCCGAACCACTACAAACATCCATGGCACCGCCGGGATTCGAACCCGAAACCTGTGGCACCGAGCGCCAGAGCGCTAGACACTCGGCCATTCAGGTCCCAAATTTGCCAACGGCACGCAGTGTTCCCAGGTGGTCACCCACCCAAGTACTGACCGCGCCCAATGATGCTTAACTTCGGTGATCTAACGGTATAATTATTATATATAACATTAACTATCCGGTATATTCAGTATGGTACGGCCGTTGGCATGTAATCGGATCTTCATTTGATAAGAAGGGCATAATTTAAATCTACTGACTCAGTCTTACATTTTTCTTTGAGAAATATTGTTCCGAAAGCTAAAATTTGTCCCATATCACTTAGAGTACTTGTAAGTCGAAAGAAAATTTATCGATGCTTGCTTGCTGGCTGGCTGGCTTTAGATGGATATGAAAACAGTCATCATATGCCAATTGACCTACCAATAAATTCTTTTGATTTGATTTTTTTCTTTCCACCAACGGCATCCTTTTTCAAGGACCCCTTTCTCAATGGGACATCAGATAAGAAGATTCATGATGCTTTATTTTCTAACTCCTACATTTTTATTTAAGAAATACTATTCAGAAAGCTTAATTGTTTTTTCTAGTTTGCAAATATTATCAGAACGTTCACTTTCGCAAAACTATTATTTTCAAAGGTGGCGGAGCTAAGGCAATTTTCAATCATCAAATTTTCTACAGGGCAAATGTCTGAAATAGGCATAGAACGGTAAATATTGTTCGATTTTTAGAAAATTAAGCCCTAAACAATCAAATTCTTCCCAAACAAGTAAACTTAAATGACAGTTTTCCCTCCATGAGTAATCTGAGCCTCTTTCTGAAAGCTAATAGCCTTATGAACTTAATATAAGTACAATCTTTACAATTAGAGAGTGGTAATAGCAGCAATGTGATATTCAAATATGAATGAAGCATGTAAAATATAAACACAATTTCATCCAAAAGTATGAAAATGTGAACAAATAAAAAGTGAACAAGTTAAAATCAAATTTACAATTTATTGGTAAATTAAAGAACCTCCAGTAAACTCATAATAATTATCTTCTTTGATATCAAAAGAATTTTTACCTTTGTTAGGACAAAATAAACTTTCTGTTCATAACGTAAAAATATTATAAATTAAAATGTTTTGTTTCTGCTTGTAGAAAGCTTTCAATGATTGCGCTGCTGATGCCAATTGGATAGCGCTCTGGCCTTTGACACTACAGACTTCAGGTTCGAATCCTGGCTATGGCATAGGGGTTTGTTAGTGATGTGACGTAGAGCGTCAAGCAAAACTTAATGCCTACTGCGACCTGAAGGCCAATTAGTTAGCGTCCTGGCCTTTGGTACCATAGGCTTCAGGTTTGAATCCTGGCGGCAGCATGGAGGTTTGTTAGTGGTTCGGAATGCATGTTATACTATAGGTTCCGGTCTAATTATCCTAAAATGTATAAAAAATTACTGTAGAGTGACAAGCCAAACCTGATGCCTGTTATCTTTAAGCTGATGTAAAAGCAAGTTTACGTCCTTTAAACAACGTTTCCTATCTTCATTTTTTTTTCCAGAAATTAACTTTCAGATTCCAAGCATTATGTTAATAGTTAGTACCAAAACGTTATCTATAAAAAAAATCACATATCAATACAGAAATATATCTCTAAAAAAAGGATTTCTCCGTTCAAAAAAAGAAGGTTCTTATATATAAGGGGTAACCTACATTTCTATCAATTAAGATCCAATTTCGACATAATCGCCTTTTTCATAACAAAGCGCTCGAACGTATCCATCTGCGCAAATCATTCTCCACCATGGCACTGTCTTTACTCAGGTAAACTGATATCCCTAATCCCACCCTGGAGTAAGAAAGATAATATCGCCCTCATATCTCTCACTTTACTCCAAAGACTTTGCAGCACAGGCTTCAGAACTTTTGTAATAAGCGCCCCACCCCTACCCCCTACCTATCCTTTTCGAAAAGCACCGATCTTAATGGTAGTGCTTCTGGAAAGGCAGGCAGTTATTACGAAAACGTAAGCTTCGGTAACCCTCCAACCTAACTGCAACGTTTCTGTGATATTTCCTCGTTGTATCGCTGCCAGGGAAGGGAACAGTCACCAGCAGCTGACAACCTAATTTATATTTAATGGAGATTTACCTTAAGATTAAAAGGCTGCACCAGTTGGTTAAAACTCAAGGTGGACTTTTGGCGCTATCTCGAAAAGAAAACTGGGGGATGGGGGGTGGTATATAGAGGTCGGTACACTTTCAAGAAGGATATTGATTTGTTAATAATAGAGGGACTTAAAAGAAGGGGGTGTGTGGGTGGTAAGAGAGCGTTAAAAGAAAACGGGGTTAAAATTTTGCTCTGAGATAAAATGTACTTCCTGCCTGAGCTAAAGAGGAAAATCTTAGAGAGAGAAAGATAATTTATGGCTGGAATTCTTCCCCTCTCTCCTTTTTTTCCTTTTTTTTTTTCCTGTCTCTTTTTGAGATTTAACCTTATTTTTCAGGGCAGGAGGGAGGTTTATAGAGAGAGAGAGGCAGGGAAAAAAAATCGCTAATTACTTTTTTTTCCCTTCCTACTGGGAGTTAAGGGAGGGAAAAAAAAACTTTTAAAGAAACGTCTGTGTATAGGGGTTTAAGAGATTTTTTTTTTCTTCTTCTTCTTCTTCTTCTTTCTTATTTTTTTTTTTTTTTTTTTTTTTTTTTTTTTTTTGTGCGTCGTAAGAACTTGATAAGCCGGGTCGTTAAATTAAGAAATTGCGATCAAATTATAGCAGGTGGTTCGAAATAAATTAAAAATAACTTACATATAAATTAATTGACGGTTTTAAGTCATCCCTTATTCGATGAGAAAACATAGAAATATTGCTTCTTAATGTTTTTCTTATAATGCAATATGCAGTGTGCGTTTGACAGCAGCAGAAACTTTTTTTATAATAGATTCTTCTGAATTGAATTTAAGAAAACTCACAGCAATTATATATATATATATAAATACGTGTGTGTGTTTATCTCCTCAGAAGCTCATCTCGTTTAGATGAGTACGAGTATCGCTATATCCAGGCAACTCAGTTATCTTTGAATACGTCCTTTTCTTTTTCTTTTCTGTCAAAACTACAGACCTTATATTTTACATCTTGCTTGTTATATCTCATTCTTTTCATGCTTTTGGAATTTTTTGTTTTTGTTTTTCTCCCAGAAGTTATATCGTATTTATGTTCATACGCATATGTTATACGTATTTATGTATACTTCATATAGTTTTGTTTCCTCTAAAAATATAAGTTCTATATATTCTAATATAAGTTCTGACCTATGTGTTTGTCATGCGTGGCAAGCCATGTCCCAGGAAAAGGGGATTGGCACCCCTTTAAGTTGCAGCTATGTTGACAAACAAGTTTCTTAGGCCTCCGTTTCTGATAGACGGGTGGTACGTTTAGTTTCCAGTTTTACCAATCGAACGAATAATTATCAACCTTCATGGTTGAATCTGCTTAGGATACAAACGATGGGTCACTTCCTTAACATCTCGCTAAGGCAGGAGGCCGTTTATGTGAGTTGTCTTGATTGTATAAATCCTTGCTGGCGTTATTGCAAGAATCTGCTTCCTCTTGTTGGGATCCTATATATAGAATACAAAATATTTGTTCTTCTCTTTCTACATTTTGGTGCCTTGGCGATGGCCTAAATTGGTCTTAGCCAGATTCATTTGTTTCCTTCCCAGCAGCCTTAGTATGTAACATCAGCAAAAAAGGAATGCGAATGATTCTCAACATTTGCAAAGTTTTTTATAATATAATCTCTTGAAAAGAATTTAATTACAGTTTCGCGTTAATAGATTTACATAGCATTAAGGGAGACCTTAAAATTGTTAAGAAATTAAAATCAGTTGACCTTTTGATTGAAACTTGCTCATTATCCCAGACAAATGCCTTTTTATTAGAATCAAAATTTCTCCACTATGAAAATAATATCCAAGCACATGAGTCATTAAATTTTCGTTGAGATATTATATCTTAATGCAGGCCACTGAAAAAGAAATTTCCAACGAACTTCGTGATTTGACTGTTTATTCTGTTCATTAAATAGCATTAAAAAGGGATTCGACATAATTCAAACAAAGTATTTGATTTTAAAGATTTGATTTGATTTTTTTTTTTGGCTCTGCTGCTTTACATAAACCAAATTCTGCATACCTCAACTACCATTTAAGACCTTATACTCCAAACCCACTCATGTATTTCAACTGAAAACGCTACGCTAGAATGCTAGTCGCGAAACAACGATCTATTAAAATTTTCCATTTGTCAGTCACTCCTACTCAGATTATAAATCAGAATTAAAAAAAAAAGATCAAATGCCGAGAAACTCCTTCATCAAACTCAAAAAGCCTAGCAAAGAAAAAAACTTAAGAAATAGATGAAAAATGCAAGAAAGAAATAAAAATAAGTCGTAACTTATGTTATTTTGTAGCAAGAAAGGTAGTATCCTTACTGATTACATCTCGTCAAATGCTAATATAACAAAGAACAAACAATAAATAGTGCAATGGTTAAGCTAACATGTTCCATTTCAGTCCAGACTGATATATCACAAAACTATTTTGCCCTCTGCTTAAAAGCTGCGGCAACATTACCATCAATAACCAAAATCTATTAAACCTTCTGCTTTTGCCCATTTGACATCAACTCAAATTTCTTCCATCATGTCTGACTCTACACTTGTTGGTATTCTTAAAATCTAATCGATTGAAAATTCCAAACAGAACACGTCTGAATTTATCAGGAAAAAAACTACCGTTTGATAAAAAAAAAATTTAAAAAATATTTAACTGGTCAAAAGAAACTAAAATAGATAAAGTGAAACAATAGCAAACGGAAACATTACTTAGTAGAAAATATTTAACAAATGACTTACAAAAACGCTTTATCTTTGTCATCAGAATTAGAATCAATCTCAACCGAATATTTCTTTAATATTGGTGACGCTGTCGAGTATTATGAGAAAGATTTCGCCTTTATAAATTTTAATAGTATTTTTTTAAGTGATATTTTAACCTTTTAACTTGTCTGCAGTATTTTTAATTTAAGTTTGATAGAATTATTTTAAATAAACAATTGTTTAAATACGTACCTTAACTGATTTATTAAGTTCTTGTGCCATAAAACACACGAATCATATCTGCATCCATTGATATACTACTGTGTCCAAAAAGTAAGACCAATTTTCAAGTTAAATTTCCCCGGGCTTATGGAATTTCAATTTCTTTTTCTTTTTAGGTTTCTGGCACTGTCCTTGATATCTGTGGGAAATTTGACGTTAAAATATTCATTAGTGTGTTTAGCTTTGTGAGACGCTAAAATTGATTCCGACGATTTTTGCAATGTCTGAATTAATTGAGCAAAGAAATTGCATTAAATTTTGTTTACGGAATGTATATTCGTTTGCGGAAACGTATAGAATGTTGCAGAAGGCATTCGGTAAGCATTCCTATATCTGAAAGAAATTTTTACAAGTGGTAAAAACAGTTCAAAGAAGGCAGAGAACGCGTTGAAGACGAAGAACCCTCTGTCCGACCATCAATCTCAACCGACGAAGCTCACGTCCAAAAAATTAAAGATTTGGTGCTTGCAAACCGTCGATTTACAATTAGAGACCTTGCTGATGATGTTGGAATTTCAAAAGTATCGGTCAACGCAAATTGTTCCACAACCAACATTCACACCGTGCCACTTCTGGCTATTCTCTAAACCCAAAAGACCACTCCTGGGACACTGTTTTGAGTCGATTGAAGAGATTCAACGTGAATCGCCGCGCTCTTTGAAGGCCATCCCCGCCGATGACTTTTTAGCATGCATTGAGGATTGGAAAAAAAGTTGGCATAAGTGCATTGTGTCCGGACGGGATTACTCTGAAGGCGATGAAATAAAGTTTTAAGAATAAATAAAGAGTTTCTGAAAAAAAAAAATCGGTCTTACCTTTTGGGCACTGTAGTAGATGATGCAAATTGGCGTCAAACTTATTTTCAATAACAAAATGAACTTAATATTGTTAATGTACCGTGTGATTCCGTGTTAGAATAGCCTCACTGTAGGCCATGCATGCCGTAAAAGGCTAAAATAGGTGCCCAGGGTAGGTAATACAGGAACCCTTTGGGTGTTCCATCTATCTGTGCCACAAAGTCAAGACAAAAAGAAGCTGCATTTTTTACCCTTTATCATGACTATTCAACGGACTTATGAACTTGGTCTAAATGTTGCTGTAGTCCAAGTGGCATAAACGACAACATTATTGTTAATAAATGAAACGTTATAAACTGTTTTAAGGAAATCAGAACTTTTCAATTTCTATAAACAACGTATTGTTTACGAAATATGAAAATAAGATATTTGCAATTTTATATTAAAATGACGTAAGGCTCAACCAACTCCATGTAATCCGCAGTGAGTTTTTGTAGCGTCGTTTTCCCTTATTTATATCCGATTTATTCATTTTTACATATTTCAGATTTACTTTGTTTACTTTAACTATTTTTGTAAAATGACATTTTTAATGGATGTTTGTGTTTGTTGAACATAGGTGTGTTTGTTTCATAGGTCCTTTGGTTTCACTTATATATTTCACGAAGTCCTCCACCGTATAACGAAAGGGAGGACTTTTAGAGGTAACTACTCCAAATATGCATGCCATACGGGAGAAAGTTGCCTTTTCCCAGGCAACCTGAGTATCGAGGCGAGACGTTTTACACACTTAGTGAGACTCGCCATCAAGTTTCCACATTTCTGAAAGCAATGGCAGCAACAACTGTAATCGAGACTTCCTGTATGTTTGCTGTCCACGTTGTTATTTCCCCTTTACACGTTGTTGTCCACGAATAGAGCTTAATGTATGTTAGGCTGAATTACCATGAGTAGAGATATGAAATAGTATCAGTTATCATGGGTTCACATATAAATATTTCTACTACAAAATAAATTCTGCTTAAAGGTTGCTTACAAATGCTTAAATATTTCCGATTTTTAATGTCCTTATTTTTAAAAAAAAATTTCAAAAATATATTATGATTGCTATTTGTGGAAACTCAACTACATTGGATCATATTTGAAAGTTTACAAGAAATTTAAAAATATTTTTTAAAAATAGAATGCTTAATTTTCTTACTGAGAAATGGCAAAAATATGTTCCATCCTCTATCCTTTCATAGAAATCTGAAAAAATGTTAATTATTCATATTAGTCAGTTTTAAATTGCTTTTGCAATAAAGATATGCATAAAATTAAGCCATTAAAAAATTCACATCCCTTTTATGTTTTTGATTAACATTTGTTCAAAGCAATTTTTAGAAATATGTCCTTATGATGATCCAATTAAGTTTTAAAAAAAGAAAAGTGCTTCAGTAATCGACGAAATACCTACAGTCCATCATGACACCAGGAACGCCTATGAACCTGATTGTCTATCACTGGTTTAGACCTTCTGTAAAATGTTGTAAATTTTTAACTATAACTTTATCACAAGCCTTTTTCATCCACTACCACGTATTAGTGTAGGATGCTGGTCACATTTTGTTAACTGTTATACATTTGGAACCTATCTAAAGTCCACAATTATGTTAATTATGTTTCTTTATTATTTTTAGTTATGTTAATTTTTTGTGTTGAGCAGATGGTTCATTTACCCTCATATAAAGTATTTTTCATTTTTTAGGTGGTAGGGCGAAAAGCCTTTTTAGGTAGCGATTTTATAAAATTGATTTATTTAAAATATTTGATTAAAAAAAAAAATGTCAGCAGCCATTGATTAACTCTC
>BPLQ01012232.1:427074-447014 GCA_021605075.1 Caerostris darwini | reverse complement strand
ATAGCAATAGTATAAAGCTGAATAGCAATAGTATAAAGCTGAATAGCGACACAGCTGAATAGCAATAGTATGATTTTGTTATATAACCGTGGCTATTTAATTTAGCTGGGCTTCTTATTAATGCATATAAGCAATTTATATATATTATCTTTCTTGATTTTCTCATAATTTTTAAGAAGTAGATCTTACTACTTTGTGTAGTTGCGTATCTTAGTAATAAACCTACTTAAGTTTCAAACAAATCACATTCGTGATTTCTTGTAAGTGCAAAAAAGTTTTTGTATTAAAAATAAATTAATAAGTACGGAAATCATATTTAAAAAAGGTTATTTCAATCAAGAAAAAATTAAAAGATTAATAAATTTATTAAAATTTAAATAAAACATTGCCTTTACATTTTAGAACCGAATAAAATAATATTTGATATATAAATAAATCTGTAAATTGAAAATCATTCGTTAGAATAATTTTTTGTAAAATTCATCAAATTGAAATGGAAAGAAATACTGTTTAGTAAGAAACAAAAAGGAAAAAAGTAATAAAGTTAAAATAATATATTTGAAAATTTAGTTTTACTTATAAAAATGTTCTCTAAAATTATAATATTGTTTGTTACAAAATTTTAAAATTGTTTTCGAAAATTTACAAAACTAAAATGAAAAAAGAATATATTTAAACTTAAAGAAACAATCTTGTATTATTTGACAAAACAAATTGCTAAATTAGAAAGAAGTTATTAAATTTGATAAAATAAAAAGATTGATTCTTTACAGAAATGTATACCTTTTCAAGTGGTTTAAAATTGGAGCACTATTCCAAAAATAATTAACTTGGTGTTTTTAAGCAATTAATTTTCTGTAAATTAATTGTGATTTTTTCTGGTTATGTCTGGTCTGAGTAAGTTTCGCTGAATCGATAGAAATCCGAACTTTTTAATACATAGGTATTAGTCTCATAGTACATAATTATTAGTTAATGTGTAAATGTTCTCTATGATCTTATCTATAAAAACTCTCATTTTACCTCATCTTACATAATGTCATATCGGCCATTTGTAAATCTGTGTATACTACTCACATAGAAGTATAAAATATTGTTAAAAACTATTAGCTTTCTGGTAAATTCTCCTAGTTAGCTTCTAGTTAGAGCCACTGAGTTCGGTACACACAAACATATCAGGCATTGCTTACTCTCTCTGGATTATCTGTATGCTATTAAAATATACGTGATAGGGGCACGAAACCTTGAATATTTTAAAAGAAAAATACTTAGATAGTTTTTTTTCACTGTGACAACCATGTGTCAACCAAAAATGACCTCAACTGTAGAGCGTTTCCCTTATAGATGTTATAACTTCGCTTGAATTACAAATTTTGCTGCAATTAAAAAATTTTTTTAAGTAAAATAAAAATGAAAAAGAGCAGATAAAATTTTTTAACCGTTAATGTTTCTGAAAATCAGTGATATTTTTTGTCTTTTATATAAATTTTTCTGCTTGATTTCAACAATGCAAAAAAAAAAAAAGCAACCCCATCTATATCCCATATCGTTGCATTAGTGCTTAGTGATAAATTCACATAATCTTTCTTGAGTGACGATAGTTATCGGCAACGATACGATTAGCTAGTCTAGAAAAATTTCTGATAGAGGTAATTGTAGCAGGAATAATGTTTATTAATAGCATTGTGATTTTTTTTCCAGAGCTTTTCCAATGGACGCAGAAAAAAAATGCTTTCAAGAACCTATAAGATGGCAGAGTTGTTTATGTCAGAAAAGTAGCAGAAATGAATCCACAGTGTTTCACATAGCATTGTAATTACATTAATGAGAAACGAGTTTTGAATACATAACAATTGAAAGATATTGAAACTATTCTAAAGTAAAAGCATACTCTGCGAACTAGCTGCTATCGAATTACATTAAAAGGGAAATCGTGACGTAAATGTGAATTAATTGTAACAGAAATATTTGTAGACATCAGGGCTCATTTAAGAACATTCCCACTATTTTATGGGATCGAGTCACACAATTTTGCGACATCGTTTTAAACTAACGAAGTATTTTAGTTCTATTTAAATTTTTAAATGCTGTTTTGAAATTTAATTGCAAAATCAAAAATTTTGTAATGAACTACTACGAATCAGCTTTATAATACTGTGAAATTTTACCGAAAAATAAAAACAAATTATTTGTTTAATTAAACCTTTACTTTACCGATATATTACAACCAGTTAAGTTATTATTTGAGATATAAATAAAAAAAAGAACATGAATTTTAACATCAATTATTTATCTCTAAAACTGTTCCAAGCACATGCATTTAAATAACTTCTTATATGAATCGGCAGTTCAGATATTTCCCGAATAGTTTAAATGTTCATAAATTCTCTTTACAATGAATAATTTTGTATTAACAAAAATTATTATAAAATAACATTTAGCATGGCTAAAAAAATGCTTCAGTTTTATATTTTTTTTCTTCCTAAAGTCATTCCCCATTAAAATTAATTTTTTTACTGCAGCATTCGACTGGATTGAATATTAAAAGCATGTAAGCAATCAACTGCACGTTTATTTAAAAAAAATATAGGCTTGTAAAAATACCTTGTTTACTTTAAATAATAATGTTTACCCCAGAAGTTGACTAATTTTGTAAATAAAAATTAGAGTCATAATGATTTTCTTAAGTACCAGTACTATCAGTTATAATTTAACATCTAATTTAACCGCAAGTATGGTTTATAGCTTTTTAATATACCAACCATTAGTTAATAGATAAAAAAAAAGAATTAAGAAGATATAAATTCAAGAAACATTTTTTGCTTAACTTTTCTACAATGTAATGTAAATATTTATTACATAAAACACACAATCTAATTTAAATTCACAGCGTGTTCTTCAAATTAATTATTTTGATTCAAGCTATCAAGCGTCTTAAGAAAAAAGATTATAGATTTCAGCTATCTCTACTACCTTTACGATTTCTTTTCATAAGGCAGAAATTAAAACAACTATTTGAATTTTATTTCTAATAATAGCTAGAGATATGGCATTACAGCAGAAAGCAAAGAGTTTTTTTTTCAAACAATAAAACAAATTATGTTAATGATGTATGTTATAATAATTATGTAAATTATGTTAATGATGTTATAATAAATAATTTTCACAGTAAAAAAGAACCTGATCCCATTCAAAACGACAATTCGTCACGATTTGCCAAAACCATGGCAAGCTTGAATATGAGTATCGGTTAATGATGGTTTTCTAGCGGGCGACATGACTTTTAAGGCCTGATTCATAAAGTATTTCTCGTTTTATTTGTTGGTGCACTTGCAAATGGAAATTGAGAAAAATTAATTATGAAAGGCAATTAAGGAAAATATGCCATTTCTTATCATATAAGGAAACATTGGTATTATTGTATTGGAAATAGTGGTAATATTTCATTGCTTTTATTATTGTGAGTTTCATTAAATTGTAAGTTGCTGCCCCCTTTCGGGGCATATATGACACCTCGATGAGTATCATATTACTCATATCCGAGAAGAAGAACGGATCAGAGGAAAGTGTTGGAACCAAGGAGAGGGGAGGATAGACGTGCTGGAAGGAAGTCGACCATGTGTGGATCCAAATTGTACATAAATTATTTAATTTGTAAAAAAAAAAAAATTTTAATATGGAGCGCAGTAACTTTGTTTCCTTCAATCAAACGAGCCAATGTCAATAAAAAGAATCGATAAACTGGAGCAGTAAACGACAGGATAAGTGAAAAAAATTAGAGGAAAGTAAAAGTTCTTGTAGCATAAATGTTGTTGAAGAAGTTTGTTTGGAAATGTGCAATGTTAAAGTGTCTTTGTTGTGTGATGCAGGAAAAAAGATTCATGTTGGGCATCATTTAACTGGGGAGTAATATTATTAAGTGAGAGCCGCTTATTGATTAGAACTGTTAAAAATAAACAGAAGGTAATACTATTCTGAGTTATGGTATTTTTGTTTTGATAATATTATTGAGAAATTATTAACTGCTCTATTGATGTGAAATAAATCTTTACCTTTGATATTTGTTAATTTTGATTTCTCGAAATATTTAGTATAGGATAATTGCTATCGCGTAATAATATTTTTTTCAGCCTGATTCTTATGAAATTTCATATTATGATAGTAAAAATTATGTCTCTTAACTAAAAATGAAATAATTTAAGTGTAAAATTTTGAATTTAAATTTTGAACTAATTTAAAAGAATTATTTCATCTTTGGCGGAATTTTTAATCTTGGAATTGAATTTGTGTACTTTTTTTTTTTTTAGTATGTAGATCTTTTTCTTTTTTCTTTTTTGTATAGGCTCTTTTTGTATATATATATATATAGGATCTTAATTTATGCATTGTACTCCTGAAAACAAAATGTATGGTGAAGAATTTTTATTAAAATTTCTCTAGAATTTATAGAAGCGTCTGTTAAAGAATTATTTGTAACTGTTCAAGGTGCTGGAAAAGCACGACTAGAGAGAATGGGAAGCTCAGTGAGAAAATTAAGAGGATGAAAGAAAAGAGTGGGGGAAAAGTACAGATTTTAAAAAAAAATTTCCATTGTAAGACGCATTGAAAAGCCTACCTGAATCAACTCTGCACTCTAAGGTCACCATGTCTCCTGAAAAAGGTGTAAATATTACCCAAAGTCTTCTCCCAAAATATCTACATGAAATAGGGCTCCTCAAAGAATCTTCAAAACAAGATCAGTTGATTCGCAAATTTTTTTCCGTTTACTACTGTACCCCAAAAGTGAGACCAATTATTACTTTTTTCAAAAACTCTTTATTTATTCTTCCAAACTTATTTAATCGTCTTCAAAGTAATCCCCTGCAGACACAATGCACTTATGCCAACTTTTTTCCAATCCTCAATGAGTGCTAAAAAGTCATCGGCAAGGATGGCCTTCAAACCGCGCGACGATTCACGTTGAATCTCTTCAATTGACTCAAAACGATGCCCCCTGAGTGGTCTTTTGAGTTTAGGGAATAGCCAGAAGACTTGGAACGATATGGATTTCATTTCTGTCGAAAAGTCACGAAGAATCAATGCAGTGTGAGCTGGCGCATTCAGTGTTTTTGGTACAAATCGAGATTTGACGCGCTTGAGGCCCAAAATGGAATGGACCGATCTTTTTGAAATTCCAACATCATCAGTAAGGTCTCTAATTATAAACCGACGGTTTGCAAGCTCGAAATTTTTAATTGTTTGGACGTGAGCTTCGTCGGTTGAGGTTGATGTTCGACCAGAGTTCTCTTCGTCTTCAACGCGCTCTCTGCCTTCTTCGAATTGTTTATGCAACTTCTAAAATATTTCTTTCCGATATAGGAATGCTCACCGAAGGCCTCCTGCAACATTCTATACCCTTCCACAAACAAAATTTAATGCAAGTTCTTTGCTCAATTCATTCAGACATTTCAAAAATCGCAGGAATCACTTTTAGCGTCTCACAAAGCCACGGTAACTCAAACACTAATTAATATTTTGATGTCAAATTTCCCACAGATGCCAAGGACAGTGCCAACGACCTAAAAAAGAAAGAAAAATGGAAATTCTGTAAGCCCCGGGAATTTAAAATTGAAAATTGGTCTTACTTTTTGGACACAGAGAGTAAGTTTTACATCTGCTAAGTTTATATAGAATTAAAGAATGACACGAATGCGAGTGAAAGAGTTGAATTTAACTGAAATCTGGAAAATGCGTTTATATTAATTTTTCTCTCTAGAAAGATCTGAATTTATAAGACGCTAAAATCAACAGCTGAAAAATAAAAAAACTCTTTTTTTTCCCGAAGACTTGAATGAACTGTATCTAAAATTAACCCTGCTCTTAACACCATATAGCGGAGAGGTTGTAAATCTTCTTCTAGTATCAAACACTACTCATTTCTTTCTCTCAGAAGAGCTGATTTTAACAGAGCTAAATTTAAAGCTATTTCTGACGCCCCGTAATATCGAGGTCAAAACTACCGCTGAAATTAACCGTTCAGATTATTATTAGCATAAATCTAATGTATATATATATATATACTAGTAAAACATTCTTTTTTAACTTCAAATGCGTTGAATATTTTAATCGTGTAATAATAATTATTTATTTATTTATTGTTCAGCGTTTTTGTATTTTATTATTTTTAATTGCTTTTGCACAATGAAATTATTGATGCATATGATATGAACGACTACTTTTGCAAATGAGATTGCTCTAATCGCTTAAAAATATGCCCGTTTTCTAAAAATTATAAAATATCTATAATTTTTCTTGGATTTTCAAATTTCTAATTCATCAATATTATTATTTATTTTTCAACAAAACTTATCAAGATAAATTATTTTAATACAATAATGGGTCAGCTCTGTTTAAAGAGATATTTCATAAAAAGTTGTTTTTAATAAAGTGTTTAATTTTAGCATATATTTTATAGATAGGTTTATTGGTTATTTAATATTTTTTATATATAACAATCTTTATGATTTATTAAAGGTATGTTGCATCAGTTCGAAAGCTTAAAGTTTATCTACTTACAGCTTTTTTTTAAATAAGCAATATTTTGATACTGAATTTTTTATTTTTCCGATTTCTTATTTTTCTGCTATTTAATGAATTAATTTGATAGGGCTGTCAATAAATATATTCCATGTTACAATTCAAAATCACACACACATATGCACGTCAACTGATAGTGTTAATATTTTAAGCGATAATGATAAATACTATTCAATTGATAGTGTTCATATTATGTTTCAATTACATATATATATGTATATTAGGTTGTTCCACTTGACAGAAACTTTTTAGTATTAGCTGACGCTCTATAAAATATATATCTACCAGTGTTAAGATAAATAGGAGCGTTATATATCATTTCTTTTCTCAAAGCACTTTTCCATGCTCTCAAAGACTGTTGAGGAACGTGTAGGCATAAAACCTATTACTTCAAGAATCGTAAAAATCATAGATAGAAAGAATTATTACTTCAAGAATCATAAAAAAACTTTATTCTACTCTTGGTCAGAAGGTTTAGATTGTATTGCATCCGATATGCAAATCACACAAAAAAGAAACATCGAAATTTATGCAATGGACTTTATGTAATTCTCACTCAAAGATCTCCAGTAACGTATGAGATTGCTGATTTGGACAGTCCTGACATGTCAATTAGAACTCATCACGTTTCAGCATTAAGACCATTTACAGAAGTAGAGACCACCCCAGTTGCATCTGTGACGAAAAGCAGAAGACCTAAGATATGTGCTGTTTTCAATACGAGTCGCAACTTGAAAACAGAGGGGGAAGATACAGCTGTGCAATTTCCCTATGATAAAACCCCTAGCTTAAATCATCCTAAAATCCTGTTTTGCCACATAGCAGTGAAACGTCATACTCTAGATAGTAGCTCACGTGATTTCTCCATCCCAAGAGAATAATTTTAATTCATTCTGATCTTTATCTTCCTATAAGCATGCTATTGTTTAATTGCTGTCTCTTCGAGCATGTCGAAGCATGTTTTGTTTTTCCCCCAAAATGTATTGAGGCAAATTATTTTGTAATTTCTAAACATGTTAAAGTTGTTTGTTGTGTTCCTGTGACCGTCTTAAATATTAATTAATATTAGTTAGTTAAAATTTAGTCTTCTTTTCACAAGAACTGCGTCATAATGCAGTACTTAGCGTTCCTGTTGAAATAACTGAAATTCTTTAATCTTCTCTGGATAAAAAAGAAATTTCTTCAAGCCGAGGAACGTTGGGTGTTATATAAGCATATAACGGATTATCGTTGTTTTTTCTTTATTAATAATTTATCAAGTCAAATTATGATAATTTTTTGCTTCAGAAAAATCTAAATCTCAGTTATTTCTCCAAGAATATAATAAATGTCTATAAAATAATGCAATCTGGTTAAATGCACAATAAATTTAATTAAAAATTTAGAAACTTAAATCAATCCAATTTAATTATTTTCTTCATAACCTTCAGCTTTCTGAGCCCAGTAGGTTCCATATTAATGCAAACTTGTTTGCTCAAAAGCAGATCTACAATGATTGTTTTATAAATTGGGTGCGCAGAAGATCTACCTCCCCGTGGTGCACCTGGTAACACTTTTTAGTGGCTAAAAGATCTGCAACTTGGCATTATTGTTAGATTAATGAACTCCGTTTCAGCATGTTTTGTTGTATTTGTTGTATTATTTTGTTGTTGTTGTATGTTGTATGTTTTTTTTTTTTCGTTGTTCTTTTTTTGCTGTAACTGTTCATAATCTGCCATTGGAAATAAAAAAATAAAAATTTTACAAATTTTGAAAGAAAATTGGCAATTTCTTAAATATCTCGCAAACTTTTCATAATGACTTCTTAAAAATTATATCAAGGTTGATGACACTAGAAAACCGGTCGCATAAAAATTTTAATTTGTTGTAATTCATTTTTTCATAACGGTATTTAATATATAATATCTTTGAGAAATATTCGCATAAATTTCAAAATTTCATTAAAATCGTGTTTTTAATTTAAAAAAAAAAATTATTTCTACTAGTGTAAAACGTTTTTTAAAAGTATTAATTAGATCTCGACATATAGTTTATTATATGAAACTTTCATTTAACATTGGAAAAGTCAAAAGTTTTCACTTTCATATCTCTAAATTTTTAAATCAGATCATTACAAATATATTATCACATAATAATTTTATCATTCTGAATTGATTGCGTTAAAAATTTTCCTTCTGTAATAGAAAAATTTCTTATTATTTCATTACCTGTTAAATAATCATGTTAACTAATTTTGCTAATCAAGTACATTGCAACATATGATTGTTCACTTTGAGTTATTTCCAACGGTAGTGCTTTTATGAAAATCTAAGGAAAATTACGAAAGTCATTAAGAGTGTCTCCTTTTTTGCTGGGTGAGAAACGACTGGGCGTGTAAATGTGCATATGAATTCAAATGGATAATTTCTGAAACTTAATGCATACCTTAAACCCTGGCCGTTAAATTTTCTGTAAATGAGAAAAGTAAAAGAAATTTCAATTTTCATAGTTACAAATATTTAATTGCATTGTCTGTTCAGGGATTGAAACCAAAGTGTATTGTAAATATTGTTTTCTATTTTCTTTAACTGAAATAGGAAAAAGTGGCTTACAAAGTGCTGAATATTTGATTGTAAAAAGATATGATAATAGGAAACATGAATTAGAATGTTTTCCTAAGCACCAGGAAGTAAAGAATCATATTAATTCTCTTTCAACTCTTAATCTTGATGCGATAAAAATAAAAATAAAATACACTAAATAAATCGATTAAAGTATTGATGGGATTTTTTTCAAGCTACCAAAAATAGGAGGAAACTTGCTCTAATAATTACGACAATTATTTTTTGGGGTCGACGAAGTATTGCTTAATATTGCTTTAAGGACAGAATATAGATTGTGTAGAATTTTAGGTAGAAAATGCACCGATTGCCATCAATTCATCTGAGTGTGTTCCCGATGGAACCTTTGATATCACAGGTTTCATTAGCTTACACAATGAAACATTTTTCTTTAGGTGCTCGTTATGTAAGTCATAAAGAAAAGAAAATATGTGTTCAATTTTTGCAGTTCATCCTAGTTTCAAGTAAATATTATAAACTTTGGAAATAATATGACTGAATGTCTTAAAAATTACGAAACAAATTTATCGTTTTATGTAGACAAGGTTACGTTGGTGGTGTTTCCATGAGTGGAAAATTTAAAACAGTACAAGCAATCAGTTCAAAATTATATCAATAGAGCATTCTATGTGCATTACTCAAACACAGTTTGAATTTGGCGATAGGAAAGGCTATAAAAGTGAAACATAATGAAAGCATTGAGCATCTATATACATAAAACTAAATTTATATTCGTATGTTACCGATTGACTGCCTCATCCTGCAATCGATCATTTAAGGAAATTTTAAACACATATTATTTGCGTTACAAACATTGTTTATTTACCGGGATCATGAAAAAATTCTGATTAATAAATCAAGCATTATCAAGCATATGGCAAGTAATACGACGTTAGCTGGGATGTTATTGGCTAAAAGCAAAACACGTTCTTAGCTTTTCTGAGATTTTTCAATGACTATTGTTTATTTAAAAAATGGTTATTGTATTATTAAAAGAGTTGTTCTTTGCATCAGAATTGCAAAAAAAAGTCCTTTTAAATCATTAGTTAAAAATCATTAGTTCATTTTTAATTAAAAAATTATGTCATGATATATTTATTATATCTATCTACAGTAATATTATCTGTGTTTTTATTAAATAAAAATGATATTTAGACTTCAGAGTTACATTCGGAAACAGTTATCTGTTTACTTTTTAAATTACACATAAAACGAATAAACTTAACATACGAATTATTTTCTGTAGCCGGGCTATACAATGTCATAGTCGTTAGTAATAGATGAAATTTAAAAAAAAATGCACCAGGAATATCCAAAACGCATTGATATCGAAATTTGAATATGCCCAAGAATCCAATAGAAAAAATATACAACAGATTTGTTACATTATTAGATAGATGGAAAGACCGAGCCAATGAAAATAATACTCAAAATACTTATCATAGTTCATAGCCTGAAAGATATAGCATCTCGAACTGAAAGAGATATGTTGTCTTGCTGAAATGTTCTTACATGTTTTGAGTCAAATAAATTTGTAACTATCGTTATATGTATTATATATTTTGTTAAGGTATTTATATCCACTGTTAGATTGTTACAAAAATGTGATAATGAGCTTTATGCTGCATTACATTTTATGGATGACTTTATTGCTTAAATTAATTATATTTACGAAACCGAAATCCAAAATTTAAAATATATATATTTATTGCTGGAGAGCTAAAAACTCAAAAATACATTTTTGAAATAAAAAAATACTTTATCTATTATCCGATTCAATAATATATGTGACTTATTATAAAACCAATTCAATAATATATAATACTTTTTACCAACTAACAAATACCTGCCGATTCAGTAATACGTATATGTTTACCAGAAGACAATATTTGTACCAATTGAGCCAATTGAAGAAGAGGTTTATTAATCACGAAACGGTATAAATAAAATTTGATGCACTTTTTGTAAAGTAACGGTAAAGTGATGAAAACGTTACATGACTTTATAGATTTGTGTACATTTTATAAAATTTCAACTAGCACCTTCATTTTAAAAAGTGAATTAAATTGAATTCAAGAATTGAGTCGCGTTAAATTTGATATTATCTATTTTGGATGAAAAGCTATTACCTATTATTTTAAATTCGACTTATTTTTTTTACTTAAGAAATATTATTGATATTGAAATGGTAGAGAATCATCATACTGACATTTGCAAAAACTCATTAGAGACCATCTTATTTAAGATAGAATAGCACTTTAAAATAAGTATCACGATTACCAAGAATTGGTAAATAAATAAATGGTTAAGCGTTTTATCCTATTATTGAACATAATCGAGACCTCTAGAACCTGCCCTAAAAACAGAAAAAGATAGCCTATCTTTTACACTTGCAAAAAAGTTTATTTAGAAAAAAAATTGCAAAAGTTTAAACTGTGGAACTTAATTTATGATGCAATGCATATATGAGTTTATGTGCTCTGAAACACTTTTTTTAAAATTAAAATAAAGGAAATTTCACAGACAATAATTATTATTTTTATACTCTTAAAATTCTATTGTAATGAAGCACTGCTTTTCCGTCAGAAGGATAACCTTGACAAGTATAATGGAAATGTTTTAAAAAACGTTGAATAAATAAAAAAATTATTACTTTTTTTTGGAACATGTTTATTAACAAAACATGAAATAAAATAAAAATTAAAAACTGCTTGAACATGTAGGACTGAGACTGGCGTTCCGATCATTGAAATTCACGTTAGTAACCAATATACGCTATGAAGAAGCTATTTGGGTGGTCAGTATCAGTATACTCAGTATTTTTTTTTATATCCGAACCCGTTGCACAGCCGAAGTGATTGGATAATTCAGTGTTTGGAACTTCCTTCTTTTCAATTTATTACAAATAGTTAGTTAACAACAAGGCGGTTCTACTTGAGCATCATACTACTTAATTTTTTTTACATCAGAAAAGCAAAAATTTTCAATTGAATCCTTATCTTCTTCACAGCTTGTAATAAAGCGCCGGATTTCTTGGTTGTTGTGATGAGTCATACAGGGCGTACAATTAATAATAATTGTTAAATTAATTATTTTAATTAATGGTTATGAATCATGTTAAAAATAGAAAATAATCAAAGAAATATCTATTGACAATAGTAAGTTCATGCTGTTTTTCATTTTTTTTTTTGGCGTATTATATATTATGATGTTGTATTGCTTATCTTAATATGGATTTTAATAGTGATTAAATTGGTGAATTGTAAGGGTAAAGTTAAGATCATTAAGATAAAGTTATACTAAGGGTAAAGCTAGTTTTATCCTTACAACTTAGCAATTCATTTATTATTTATTGAATTTATGTGACCGTTTCATTATTGTTTTTATCTTGGATACATTTTTATTGCCTATTAATAGAGAGATGGTTGAAGCTTAAGCTTAGAAGAGGAAAATTCGAAGTTTCAAATTTTAGGAAAATTTTTTATGTAGATAAATCAGCCAATTGGCAGAAATTGTGATACAGATAGTTGACCGTCACATAAATGGGAAAATTTCTGCCAGGATTATGATTAATAAAACCTACTTTTTAATGTTGAAAAGGTTACTAACTACCACTGACTAATACTATCCCCCATAATTTGAAATTAGTTTAAAGATATATGATTAGATTCATGTGGAAAATAATATTTTAAGAGGTTCGAAGAGTCACTTGAAGTTGGTATACATATTTTATAATTTTTTAAGAAAACTTACGGAATCAAAGTCGAAAAACAATAGCTTGAATAGTCTTTTCATGAAACTTCATAATAAATATTGAACAACTATAAAAATAAATCCTACGCAAAATATTCCAATAGGATATTAACAAAAAATAATCTTGGTAGTAGAATTTACTAGTCATATTTTTATTTTTATAGAAAAAAGTTTTTGGATGATTATATCTATGTTAATACCTTTTCTCATTAGTAAAAGATTGATTTAGTTACGTTGATTGCTATTTCTTCCTTAATAATGAATTTTATTAATTTCAAAAAAAATTTCTATTTTCATTTTTAAATTTTGTTATATTTATAAATATTTTACAAAGGCACATAACTTCCCTAAAAGTTAATACATATGAAATGATGTTTTTAGATCAATAAAGTTTAAAAGTATTTAAAAAGCAATTAAAAGTAATTAATTAGTAAATTATTTAAAGTATTTTAAATAATCTGATATTTTAAAAGTTAAGATATTTTCTTTATTTATAAAACTGTTCTTCAATAATGTTGCCAATTTATTGCTCTATACCATTCTAAATATAATTAAACATTATTTTTAATATCGCTGTAAAAAATGATGTTCGCACGTTGATTTAATGGAAAAAGATGTAGCTGAATTCCAGAAAGAGAAATTTCTTCTTATGTGGCATGACAGATAAAGTTTCCCTCTATTTTCAGTATGATTTCTAAAATAATTTTTACAGGTAATATACATATTTGTATTAACTATAAAATAGCATTAATTTTGAATTTTTACATCCGAGTTATTACAAGTTTCAAACATTTCTATATTTTAAAAATTTGAATTTTTAAGAGAGCTTTTTTAACTATTTTATACGTTTTAAAACGTATTTTTTTGGTAACACTTTAAGATATTTCTTAAAATGATAAGATTTAAGATTTAAGACTTTTTTTTTTAAGACTTAAGATACATTTTAAGACACTTCTTAAAGCTAACAAAAATCAAAACTAAACAAAAAACTATTACAGTGAAACTGTTATTATTTTATTCACATTTTAAATATTTGTATAAATTAAGTCTTTTTGTTTTTTTTAAATATTTTTAAGTATTTTTGTTGATAAAGGGGTTTTTATAATTAAAATTTTAATAAAAATACATTTTCTAAATATATTCTACGACATTTTGATACCTAATAAATATTCCAATTAAATATGAAAAAATCAATTTATACTTTAAAAAATTATTTGCAAAACTTTATATTTGTAAAATTGCGAATGTTTTGAAAAGAAATTATTACTCATTACTTACTGTAAATGTTTTGAAAAAATTTTATTTTTGTAAAGGATACATTTCCTCAGAAAAATTGCTGAAAAAAATTTTGACTTCCGTTTAAAAAGTTTAACGCATTCAAAAATTATCAAATTCTTCATTATCTTTTTTATCTCAAGAGATATTTATGTTTGACAATGGATTTTGCTGCACCTCTTGAGTAATGAAACTAGTAATAAAAAACATATTTTACAAATAAACACATTTTACTGCAATCAGGATTTCTGTTTAAAAAATATTTTACAAAATTACGGAGGGTGTTCAGGCATTTTTTTAATGATTTTGACTTTCTGCATGAAATAAACTTAATTGACAAAAGGCTGATTGGAATAGCTCGGAATAATTGGAATTGGTCCGTCTGTATTTTTAAGTTTGTTCTGTGATTTAATATGCCGCTGAAAAATAAACTATATATTGAAGGTATATTTTAACTCTTTAAGAAGAGAAATACTCCTATTCGATTATTAAAAAAGATATGAAAAGTATGTTTAGTTTCATATTTCTACGCGTAATGTGACATTTAATTAAAAGTACAGAAATGCCAAAAATTACAACTGACTGAGAAAAAAGGAGTAAAAAATGCATATCCAACTTATGTATTATAAAGTTGCAATTATTTTTCCAAGTCATTGTGTTGATCTGACACAATTACCTTGGATGGATATTTCTCTTGCGTGGACCCTGAAACCAAGAAGATTTGTGAAGCAGTTTATCTATATCATGTCCTCTGGAAATGAGATCGGCTGGATCCTGCACCAGACTTTTGATAGACTTATAGACTTTGATAGAATTAGAGACTTATTTTATAGTTTTATTTAATATTTGCATTACTTGATGTACTGATGAATTTGTGTTAGTTCTTTTATAGTTGTAACTTTATTTGCCCTCGTTAGAGTAGCAAACTCGTTGTTGATCCATAAAAGCACGATCATCGAATCATTCCAAAGAAAACGCTTCAACATCCTTAACAAAAGCAACGCAGCAGAGAGTTTCAATCTAAATATAATCAGATATTTAATTGGAGCTACCCTTGATTTTCTTGTAAATTATGTCACTAAAAAGTTTCTGATGAGCTGAAAGATTTCACATAAATCACTGCCCCATAAACAAGCTCTAACGATTCTCCGAATTAATTGAATTCAAAAGTTATAGCCTTCTCAACTATTATGCATCTTGGTATCAGAACAGCTGGTGAAGCTCACTTGGCATCAACTGGTGGAACTCGATACATTTGTCCCACTGTAGCGCTAGCTTTTAGGTAAGTGGCTATCACCATTCGATCTTTAACAGCCAAAGCCTCTGTAAAAATATTTTGGCTTTCGCAACTACAGAACGCAATAAACTTCATTGCCAAATGCTCTGGTAATTAATGATAATGCTGATATTTCGGTATAATAAACATTTTTATATAAATCTACCTTTAGATAAAAATAATCGTTTTTCGCTTTTAAACATATTGCTAGTGTTTTTACTACATCACAATTAAATAATTAATGTATTTATTTTTTCGGCAATAGATATAAACTCCAGATAATTAGCCCACCATTTAAGCAAATTCATTGATCCCGTACTTAGGAACACAATCAGCTGTAATTTTTAGCTTCGTCCAGTATTTGTGCTCCTGATAGAACATCGTACATATAAAAATCACTAATCAGTACCTGCGCATCTATAGGAATACTATTTTTCTCATCTATGAATAGGTGTTTTAATGTTATCATTGCGAAAAATTGAGCAATAACAGTACATTATGTTACAGAACACAATTTTTGGAACAACTAAGAAAATTAAATTTCTGGTATAATTTTTATCCTCATTACTTATTGGGGCATTTGCTCTATATCTTCTTGTTAATAGGACATTATTTAAACCTGAAACTCCAAAAATAATTTTATTTTCTTTAAATGCTTGTCTACGCAATTCTGCGAAAAGAGGAGTGATTTACTCGACGCACTTAATGAACAGTGTGAATTTATTACCTATTTTATCTGTCGCAAAACATTTGTCCATACTTAATAAAACAGTGCTCCTTCTATATAAACTACTATTCATAAAAGTTAAAGTGCTACACGAAACGCACTCCGCTGCCCTCGTAAATAAATTATAATGCAGAGACAGAAGGCACAGGATGAAGAACAGAGCGAGAATGTCAGTGAGTTGTCCCCGAAATGGAGCGCTTAAAAATCCGGAAGAAGAAAGATAGCCAGTTGCGGACTCTTGCGCGAAGAATTGCGACAGTCAATTACCAGAACCAAATTTTTCCTTCCAGCATCAGTAATGCGGACACTCAAGGGAGAGTAAAATTTGCTGTTGGCCTCTGCTGCCGCGACTTTAGACAATGGTACTGACTTCATTCGTCATGGTGCTCAGGTTCCTAAATGCCTGCCGATGAAATTATAATTAATACATGTGAGTTTTTAAAATGAACCTTATTTTGGAAAAAGCCACACTAAGCCAGCAGTTGTGGCCTAGGGAATGGGTTTTAGCTAGAGAACCATGCATCAACTCAAATTATATATATATCTATAGATATATAGATATATATATATAATTTGTATATATTGTATTGTATTGTATTTGTATGTTATAATATATATATATATATAATATTATATAAAATACGACGTATTTTAAATATTTAAATTGTAAATATTAATATACTATACATTATTTATTTTTTAAAATCATGAAATTTTCTTTTGATTTATTTCATGTGTATGTGTTTCCTTCTCTCTGAAGAGTTTCGAACCTGTATGTTATATGTGGTATGGATTATTGCAAATTTTTAGGCACATTATTAAGTGGGTTATTGTGAAATGCTTGGTGTTTAATGTGTGTATGGTTTAGTGTGTTCCATAGTATGTGGAAGACGGCTTAGTGTGTTCTTTCTAGGTATGAGATATTGTTATAAGGGCGTGAATCATTAAAGAAACAACACCACAGTGTAGATGAAATTTTAGTAAGAGCTACAAATAATGTAATCTTTAGGATCGTTTTTAATGGGGCTAAAGTTGATAGCGAAATTAATAATAATCCGGTTATATTTAAAAGAGAGCTCTAAGAGTGAAATGAAGGAATAATTATAATGAAAATTATTAAGGAGCATTAAGTCAATGAGAGAGTCTAAGTTTTCGTAGAAGCGAGTGGGAGGGAGGGGTGGATGGGGAAATTAATTCGGTCCTATGTTTAATGAATTTATGAAGATAAATTCCATTACAATTATCATACATCCCCAGGGGATATTATGAACATTGAGGCTCCCACAAAGAATAAAGAAATTAAGCAGACTGAATGTGGTGGAGAGATTTTGAATAATGTTAGTAGGTGGAATATAGTGAGGAATATAAATAGAAGCAATATTCGAAAGAAAGACATTCGAAAAATTGACAATAACTATTGTGGTGTGAATAAAATTGAGAGTGGAAGAAAGAATTACTTGGCACAAGATGGTATTTTTAATAAAAATAGTTGTACCTACAAAACAGGATTTTGAGGTCCGGCATTGCGATAAAAATTATAGTGAATGTATGGATTTTGTTGGAGAAGTATAACATCTGGATTATATGTAGTGAGGAATGTTTTAAATTTAAGGACAGTAAGCTTATTATTTATCCACGTGCATTTCAAGAACTTATATCGAGTACAATATTGTATGTATGCATTATTTTTGTGGGTCATTAGTGGAGGAAATGCCATTGAGTAAAATTAGAAAGGAAATTAGAAAATTAGAGTAAAATTAACTTCTTTTTTTGTTGTGTTTTGTAGTTGATTATAAATAGTTTCTATGCGAATATTTCTAGCAAAGATGTTGATGAATTCTTTTAGAACAAATAACGATTTGAGAATAGAATCTGGGTTAAATTTAAGAGGAAGAGGATCAGCAACACTTGAAGTTTGAATAGAGGGAAAGACAGAGGGGCAAGTACCAGTCAGACCACTAGAGAAGAGATGATACTTGAAAGGCATCATTGCTTTTATTTAAGCAAAAGTAATGATACTTTAAATCAGTTTGGAGACAGGGGTGCACCCAGGGGAATAACTGACGGGCTGAGCCCCCTCTCAAGCCTGTGGGAAATGTGTGCACATATTCAAACTTGTGGCCTCTTCCACCTTAGACCCTACTATTTTTTAATACATATTGAATATTTCAATTAATCAGTGTCAATTTTGCTGCCGCGTTTCAATTTTTTGATTCAGTCGACGTTTTTCCTGGTTTAGTTTAATAAATATTAATCGAAATAATGAAACTTACCTAAACAACGTTATTGGTGAGCTGTTAAAAGAGAAACAAAGATTGAATTTTATTTATAATTTGTTTATGTAAATTTTTAGAAATTAAATTTTTAATTTTGAGGTAATATTTCTTAGTTTTAATGCTATCTTTTCTATGTATTTGAATCAAATTAGTGCAATGAAAATAAAATAATTAATATATGGACTTCTACTTTAGAAACTTTTTCTGTAACTTATAGTATATTGAGGTATTGAAATTCTGTAAAATGTTACGCTTTATTTTATTTTACTGCCCATTTGTTTTTTACGCCAGTTATTTGCTAATCACCGAAAAAGGAACCGAGAAGATTTGAAAAGATTATTCTTTTCAACTAGGAAGTTACTTTGCAGGCCGGTTATCTGAAGTAAACCTCCAGGATTTTGATGGTTTAAAAAAATAATAATTTAAGATCAATTGAAGAAAAAGGTCTCCCCAGAAGCTAGATACTATTTTATTGAGGTATAGTGTGACTGACTCACCCCAGAGGAACTCGTTGAAATGACGGACGCTTACGACAACTTACGGACAAGCCCGGTGCAGAGGGAAAACTCGCTTGTCACTAATAAGTGCTATCCAAAGCAACTAAAATATCAAAGATCTGATAAGAAACAATATTTTTCAAAAGTCCCAAAGGTGAAACATGGAAGATGACATATCATTCATTGTGACAGAATCTATAAAAGAAACCGATCTGACCGAAAAACTGACCAATACGATTATAGACCAGCTCTGACCGGAGTTCCCAGTCAATGTAAGAGGATCCAATCTCCATGGACAGATCCCATTCTTCATACTACGTTTGCGGAGAGCCTAGAGTAATAAAGGCAAAACATCGAAAATGTAATCCTACAGTTCAAGTTGACGATGCTTAACCGCCACCCCCTAACCATATGAACTTTTATAATATTTTAGTGGAAGGTCATCCAACAAGCATTGCTGAAGTTTTGATCTGTGTTTCAAGAGCAGCAGTGCATGCCGATACTAGGGCTACACATTCGGTTGTTAGAGAATTACTTTACCATTTCCTGAAGAAGAATGGCCAAATATTCAAAAAAGGTACCTTGGACCCTGGTTGACATGCAGTGCAAAAACAGAAATCCTCACTACGGTGATGGATATTGGTGTCAAAGGAAAAGTAATTCGTACTAAATTTATAGTCTTGAAAACTGCCAAGGAAAACTGAACTCTTCTCGGAGCAGATTTTTTTGAGAGCAGGAGAAATCTTTCTGGATCTTCAGAAAGGACACTGATATTTCTCATGAACTCCTCACCAACAATTTATTGCAACATGATACTTTATTTTTTGATTTCATTGCAACTCCTAGAGATATTAAGTCTCTTCTGGTAATGCACACTGCGTCCCATCTCTGTCAATTTCGAGAAAATCAGGATGTCTATCTCTCAAAACAACAATGGACAGAATTAAATTCCATGCTCGA
>BPLQ01012232.1:393765-420535 GCA_021605075.1 Caerostris darwini | reverse complement strand
TGAATGGCCGAGTGGCTAGCGCTCTGGCGCTCTGTACCACAAGTTTCGGGGTCGAGTCCCGGCGGTGCCATGGATGTTTGTAGTGGTTCGGAATCCCCTTTAAACAGTAGGTCCCGGTCTAATAAGATCGTAGTGCGTTGCGGGGGCATTGTTACTCCGCGTCCGTGGCTTATCTTCAAGTTGCACGCGCCCCCTGGATAATGCAAAGTGAGTAACATCTGTGCAGTTCTGGCCTTAAGGCATCCAAGACAGCTGTGCCAGTTGCATTAGAAAAGAAAAAAAAACAAAGAAAAACAATCAAAATGTGAAAAATACTGTCATATTCCCTTAAACTTCCAGATGAGAACATATAAGGGACGAATGGCTTTCGCCAAGCCATTAAAAATCTGTTTGACAGAAAATCCTGTCTTTCGAGCTCGGCTCTAAGTGTCGGTTTCTTTCGCACGTCAAAGGGAACCCCATTTAAGACCATCTGTCGCTCACAGTCAGAGATAGCGTGGCTTTTTTCTCGCAATAAAACGAGACGATAGGAGCGGGATTGCCTCGGGGAGACCCGACTCGAAGCGTGCTGATAAATTTTAATGGATCTTCGAGAATAAAAATACAGCAGATGCAGCTTCATACGTTAACGGTAATAACATGAAAATAAAAGGATTAGGAGTAGGATTTGGTAAAATAAGCTAGTTAAAATGATGCTCTTTTTAATAACGAATTTACTTGAATTAATTTTACCCTCAAATAATTCCATTTTATTTCAAAATATTGTAAATCCTTTTTACGTTTTCTGTTCTGTCGTGCAAAAATTTTGTACTTACACAGTCACCAATAGACATTATATTTTCTTATTGTAATAATGATTGAAAAAATTTCTACAAAAATCAGCTTCACTTTAATGACTAAAAAAATTACACTACAAAACAATTTTTTTACTATTTAATTACAAAAAAATTTCTGGAAATATATAAATATATATGTATATTCATTTCACATTTTAAAAATTTATTTTAATTTACTTTATTTTATTTATTCATTTATTTACATTTGTTTTATTCAAGACTATATACTTTCTTAAACGACTATTGTTTAATTATTAAAAATTTTTCATCCGAAAACTTACTTTTTTTTGTCTTGTGTATACATATGACACGCATTCTGTTTTAATATATTTATGCACATAAGATATTGAATCATATTTATCATAGATTCATCTCATAAATATAAATTCTAAAATAAATGTGTTGATAAATACTTAAAATTTTATATAGAAATGATTATATTCACAAAAATAGTGTTATTTCTTCAATAAAAATACATTCAGGAAAATTTATTTTTCCTAATGGGTTTCACTAAAACCTGTTGCCATTAATTTAACCATGAATTTTTTTAAGGAATTCTAGATTATTATATTAGACACGATTCGATGTAATGTTAATCTTTCGTACATTTATAACTACATTTTTAGGAATTAATATATGCAAAGAATACATTTTAATCCAGTCATATTGTCATCTTTTACCCTCTCTTGTATACATTTGTAACACAAAATTCATTGTTCAATCAATTTCATTATTAAAAATAGCCTTGAATAAGATATTAGCCCTTTTAAGATTTTTTTAAAAACATTTTACCTATCATATACTTCTAAAATCTTTTATACTTTACATAAATATATTTTATTATTATATATTATTTATATATTATCTCTTCTTATATACAGCTGTTTTTTCGGAGGTTTGTTACTATCTCGTAATGAAAAAGATACAATAATTTTTCGAAAAAAACTTTCTTTTGGTCTAAATTAACCAAAATCTTTTTTCTTATATATTTCTTATATCCTGAATAAATATCTAATTGACCATTTTAAAAATAGCAAATAATAATAATGTGCAATGAATTTGAACTGATTTTTCTAGAATTTTCTGGACTTGCCCTTGATATTCTAATATTTTTTAAAATTTAATTAATTAATTAATTAATTTAATAATTTTAAATTTTAAAATTTACTTAAAATTTTACATACGTTAGTTCTTATGTGTAACATTATTACTGTTATTTTTACGATTTGTGATTAAACATTCATCCTAGTCTGATTTGTGATCAATTTTAAATGTTTGTATGGCAAATAAATATTGGTAATTGCGGTTTGCGATATAACAGATGGCAGTCGATATAAATATGAAGGAAGAAAGAATAAATGAATTAATAAAATAAATATGATTAGGATTTTTAAAAAATAAAAACGGCTTAGAAAATGTGTTTTTGAAATATAAAATTCAAAAATGCGGCCAAAAGAGAAACAAACACATTAGCTAAATTTTTGAAAACTAATACAAAAAATTATGACGAAAATGTTAAAACTGATTCCCCCACTATGTCATGTTCCATGCAAGTTGTTGTGCTACATCCCTGTGGTATCTGAAGCTGGACGTTTGTATCACTTCCGAAAGCCGTCCTGGTCTAACAGATCCTGGAAGTCAGAATTTAACTGAGGAGAAAAAGTCACCCTGGCTTACGTAAGAATACGTAATTAACAGTGGGAAAAAACAGTCGCCCTGGCTTAAAGTGTGAATTTAATAGTGGAAAAAAAAAAGTTCGATCTTATTCAGATAAGACAATTGCTTTACAATTGTTTTCATATTTTCAATTGTTATTATTTCACTGTATTCAATTTTAAAAGGCTATTTTAGAAACATACAGTGAGTATTTTATACAGTTATTATTTATTATTTGTTGTTTAAAATACTATTATCATTATTTTTAATTTCGGATATTCAATGCATGTGAATTTTATGTGTTTTTCTTAAGATTGTATATTTTATTCTAATGTTTTACTGGTTAGTATTAATTCCTTATTGTTTTCATTCTGCCTGAATGGGAAGGAGAGTTTTTTTTTACGTATGTGTAGAAAGGGCCATTTGACTTATTTGATTGGTTAAACTATATGTGTTTGCTATAAATTGTTTCTGTTAATTGATTTTATGCTAATTGAAATATTTAGAAATGTTTCTATATTTAGATTATTTCACATATTTTTGCTTATTATTATTAATTTGCTTTAAGTTATGAATCAAATTGTGAGTGAAATAGATTTATTTTTATTGCTTGTTTGTAATAAAAGTTTTAAGGAAATTTAAAATGGCGTACTTGACAAGAGGTCTTAAAGAAGATTTTGTGTGAGAAATTAACAATAACCATAAAACCCTGTTTCAGAATTGTTGATTAAAAGAATACTATCCTTAAAAGTTATGACTATGACGAGGAATTTTGTAAGGAGCTATTAAACAAAATTATAAATGCGAGAAAAGATACTTTAGAATTGGAAAAACTACGAATAATTGCCGATGCCGAAAACTCAAAAACTCGGATATTGAGAAAAGTAACACTCCTAATATAGAATTTAGAAACCTAATGCAGAAATTTAATGCTGAGGAAGATATCAATTTATATTTAGTACTAAATATCAATTTATATTTAGTACCATTTGAGAGACAAGTTTGTCGTGTGTCATTACCAGAAGAAGAATGGGTCCCACAACTTTTAGGACTATTTCCCTATGGTATATACCAAATAATTATATATCCGGCTATGATATAACCGGCGAAAAATGTCAGTGGTTTGCAACACAAACAAAATCTCAGAGAAATACGTGACGATATTTTTATCACGAATTGTATGTATACTTTGAAGACTAAACCTCAGTGTTAAAGATAACGACATTCAATCAACTGAGATACTTGATAATCGCGAAGCAAATTGAAAAGAGATTTCTTTCTGATTTTAAAGATTATTATTTAAATGAATGGTGTAACATTATTTCGACTATGGAGTTAGTTGAAAAGCTTGACGATTACGAAAGCGTAAAAGGGCCTGTTGGAACATTTTCTAATAGCAAATGTAAACGATCAAAGTTTTCTAAACAATTCTTACCAAAATTTCGGGAGAATTTCCGCAGGGGCCAGTATCGTAAAATAAAATAAAAATAGATAGGTAAATAAAATAGATGAGAGGTGCCTATAGAAGGAGAGCCCCTGATAGGGGGGAAAAACAGGATTCATTAAGATGTTACGTTATGTGGGGATAAATTCTATTGTACTAAATTAGTGAAACGAAACGAAAACAGTTGAATATTTCAGAAGAGAGTAAGTAAAAATTAGGAAACATCAAATTTACATGTTGCTCAAATCTATTCTGCAATATTTACAGAAAGAATTAAAACAAAAGAAATAAAATTAAATAATAGAACTGTAGTCGCACTTGTCAACACAGATTGCATATTACGAGAAGATGTGTATTGAGATGTCGAATTTTTCTGATAAAGAGATAGTTTTGGCAGGAATTGGAAAATCGATGGTTCCAACTAAGTGTTGTTTTCAATAAGAAGTTACCATAGATGGAAATAATTTCATTCTAACATGACATGTGGTGCCAATCTCACAATTACAATTTCAGGCAGTTATAGGAGCTGTTATTTTAGGTCAGGCTACATTAAAAATCAATGCTGATCATATTGAATTCAGTAAAAAAAAAAAACGAAGTAAGGTTCCATGCAGGCATTCAAATTAAACCTCAACGATGAAGTTAAACTGCGTCACCCTAGTGACATATTTGTAAAAATAAATCTACGGACTCTATTTCTATGAGAATTGTGTCAAAAGAACGACAAACTGTATCTCACGCTTATTATAATGATGCTAAAGTGAGAAATGGTTTAAAATTCCCTTATTGAAGCTAACTTGTCACTTTGGAAAATACATTTGGATTTATTAAGACAGAAAATCATGACAAAGAAGTGTTTTTTCTTTACAATGTAGTTGACAGCAATCTATTTTCATTAGAAGAGGGCCAAAGTATGATATGATCCAAAATGCAGCAGGTTAAGTGCTAAATTTGTTCGAAAATTGCCTCTTAACTTTGTGCAAAGAGAACACGTTCAACCTAAAGAGTTTTGTTATTAAACCTTTAGGAGGCCCTAATCCTTATAAGGAGCATTATTTAAGAAAATGTATCTAAATAGTATACTTGGAAAATAATCTGCCTGTAATATTTTGAGGATTGCTGATGATCGATCAAATAGAGCGATTGAATCGTTCGTATCTGTTGAAATTAAGAATAAAATATAAAACAAATATACATACAAAATAGAAATCTAGGGGAAACATATAAATTATTTCAATATAAAAACTGTGCATTTTAATAATTTAGCCTGGATATGTGATATCGGATGGACTAACACCAAATTTTAAAAATCAGGTACACAGAATTAATATAAATTTATCATACAATAAATTTTAAAATTGCTAATATACAAAATGAAAATTTGCATATAGGTAAGTAAAAATATTTTTGACTATTTAATTTTATTGATTTACTTTTTTTCAAATTTTAAATTCAAATATTAATGCAATTAGTAGATTTTTTATGATGTATTTGTTAATATAATATACAAATATTTTCTGAGAATTACAACAAATTTAGCTGAAAGCTTAATAATGCCATAAGTTTTTTAATTGTAATCAATTAAAATGAGAATTTGCAATAAATTTATTAATCGAAGATTTACTGTTTGATAAAAATTCGCTTCTTTTATTCTCCTAACAACATAATATTATATAAAAAATAAATAATAAGTATTAAAATACTATAACAATGCAAGATATACAGAACACACAAAATTCATAAAATATATAATTTTATTAAAATTAAGATCTTAAAATTTTTAAATAAAAAATAATGAAACGAGATTTTCAATGCACTACTTTTTCTAATAGAAAAGTTCACATTAGACGGATAAATCAATGCATACAAAACTTTTATTTTAAGGATTGAAAAAGCTTTATTTAAAAAAAAGTGAGTTTACAAAAAAAAATTATGTCTACAATTTAATTATCAATCTACAACAAAACTATTCATACATGAAAAAAATGCAAATAAGTTTTAAAATTCATTATATTTCCATTATTATCAATTAAACTTGGCCAACTCAAATAAATTTTTTTAAAATTGTATTGATTTTCTCTATCAACCTTCAAAAAATACATGCCATATTTCATTATTATTATAAATCATAAAATTATTAATACCCTTAAAAATATTGAGAAATTAATGAAGAAAAACGTTAATTTTTTAGAACTGTGAAAATATTGAGAAATTAATGAAAAAGGATATTAATTTTTTAAGAGCTATGTTTTTATAAGTTAAAAAACTTGACATGATATTCACCCATCAAAGTAGAAATGTCAAGATAATATACAATTTTTATTTAATACTACTTTCATTAATTAGTTTATACAGAAAATTCATTATTAACAATAAATAAGTATCATGCAACAGCATTGCACTTAATTGCTTTTAATGAAGCAGAAGCAGTCAGTATACATTTATACATATCTTATATTCAAGTCCCATATCTATAGTAAAGTACTTTATTGAAATTCAGACAATAGTAATAGAGAAAAGATAAGTTTCAGTTCTCAGAACTATAGCTTTCTTTCTCTTTGGCAAGCTTTAACCATTGTGCTCTGTTTTCTTTCACACCATCTAACATAGGCGTTAGCTTATCTGAAATCATTGCAAATGCCTACATGATAAAAAAATATTTTTAAAAAACTGAAATTAATAAGATGATTAAAATTAAGATGCTTTAAGAAACATTTAATACATGATGTTGACTTTAAAATAACAGTACAAAAAATTATATACAAAATTAAATACATGGTATAATAAAATATTTAATAAAATTATTAAGTTAGTGAATTTACTCACATTATAAAATTTTGTCATGAAATAAATACTAAATTTCCATATATCTTTCAAATTTCTGTAAATCTTACAATCTTTTGAAAACTATATTACATTTTATAAAAAATTGACAGTTTAAGAAAATTTTTATCTAATAATCAAATGACAAAATAAATATTATATGAATAGATCACATCAAATAACGGTTAAAAGATGATTATGAGGTACCTCTTGAAATATAGAAGCTTAGCCCAAAAAACCCTAGCCACCTTAGTTTGGGCTTCTATTATACAGAAATAGGAGCCCAAACCAGATTTCTGAATTATATTACATATAAAAATTATACTAGATTTCATATTAATATATTCAAAATTTTTAAGTCTTCACCTTTCATTAAAAACCTGTTTAAATGCAAAATAAGTGTAGTTTGCTAGAAAGTGTCAAATAGTCGATTAAATATGTTGTATTTTACCATAGCTACATGAAGAAATAAGTAATTTTGGAAAAGATTTTTGGAATGAGTAGCGTGAACCAATTGAAATTATTTCAAATTTCGTAACTCAATCGCACCTACAATGTTGTTAAAATTATATAGATGCAAATTTAAATTCTATAAAATACCTTGAATCATTAATTAATACTGATCTCACAATAAGGTTTAAGATATCAAATCAGTTCATTCAAACATAGTATTACAGTAGGATTTATTATTTTGTGATTTTTATGTTGTAAAAAACATGAAGAGTTTAATTTTAAATAGTAATTATTTAGAAAATATTAAATAACACAATACACATTTAAATAAATCTGTCTTACATTTAAATTTTATTAAAATATAATATATCATTTTACTATTAATAGAGACAGCATTTACGCATTAAAAAGTCACTATGTTTCATAATTATTTTAAATACAGAACAAAATCAGCTTTAAATAGTAATAATTGCCTTAATTTTAAAACAGTATCATTAAAATTAATACCAGTTAATGCAATTTGTAGTTATTTTATTATACATGCGTGTTATACTCATTTCAAACAAAATATTCTTATTTGGCATTTGAATCAATCTTAATGCATTAAGAAAAAACAAATGTAATATAAAAAAAAAACATTTTAAATTTTTAAAAAAATCAAAAATATGATTTATCTAGAATTCATATTTTTAATCAATATCATAAAAATAAATTATTGCAAGAAAAATTAAATAATTTATATGTAAAATGTTACTGAAATATTTTCACCATTAAGATGAACAAGCTAATTTTCTTTACGTTAATAATATAGTATATGATATGCGTATGAATTGAAAAATAATGTTTTATAAAGAAGAAAGAAATCTAATTCAATATCTTCAGCCTACATGATTACTTATTGGCTAAAAATATCCAGCACTAATTGAAAAAGTTCATTTCATTATACGTTCTATTAAAAATATTTTTTTCTTTATAAATTATATTCTCTTTAAACTTTATTTTAGAAATCATCGACATTTCTTCTTTCATTTCACTAAAAAATTCTCATTATTTAAGTTTTATTTTTTAATTATTTTTATTAAAATTATGTCAAAATTTTGTTTAAGAATAATTAAAGTATTCAATATTAAAAGTATTATAATTTATAGAATCAGGTATTAATCTTCACATTTACAGTAATTCACATTTACTTCACATATATACTAATTAATTTATGTACCTCATAAAGTGGTAAACACATTGAGTCAATAAATTTAACTTGCATCAAAGGTAACTTTTCTTTCTTGTCTCGATTCATCATATCCTATTAAAATACAGTTATAAATAAATAAATATTGAATTATTTTCATACTGGAAATTAATTATTTATAAAATAGATATTAGAAAAACTATTTTCTGTATTAGAAAATAGAAAATTTTATTAAAATTTATATATTAAAAATTAATTATGCAAAAATACATGTATTTACTTAAATATTCTAAAGATACATACTATGGGTTGGAATTTCAATTGTTTCTCAACATCACCTTGCTCAAAAAATTCATTAGCAATTAATTCAGCAACCTATAAGAATAATGAAAGTAAGAAATAATTTTATATAGTTTATATTTTATATATAATTTTATATTTTATAAAGAAAAAAATATAAGCAGCCTTAAAAAATTTATTTATTTTGAAATAATAACTAAAATTAATAGAACTTTACAGTCACCTTTGAAAGAAATACTTTTTTAGACCCGACATAAGTGTGTAATTTTTATGATTTACAAATGAATGTCAAAGAAAAAACATTTATTATATTTTATTTTTTCCTAAGCCTACACAAGTTTACGTTAAAAAAATATCTGCCTTAGTCCAAATGAGTACATTACCTGACAATTTGCATGTAACATTATTGTGTTTATTAATTTATAAAATATCAGATAAAGTCAATATTTATTTAAATAACTTAAAATTTCAGTCAAATAATACAGCAAGCCATACATAATTACATAACAAGCCTTAAAATAATTTTAGCTTATGCCAAGCATACTATTTCAGAGAGTTTTCTGGTGGAACATTTCAGCAAAATCTTAAAACTGGGACTAATGTTATCACTTTCTCCACTCTTTTTAGGAACTTTGAAAAATCGAATTGGTACAGGTAAAACCTGCACCGATCACTTTAAATGCAAAAGGGTGTAAAAGTATTTATCCGTCAAGTAATTAGAACTGATCTTAAGAAAATCCATAAGGGCAATGTTTTGAATATGGCATTTTTTAAAAATTCCTTCCCTTTAATTTTGGTATCGAGGTGTTCACGGAATTAGATTCGCATCCCTTCCCAGTTATACTGATTTTTGAAATCAGCCCTGAATAATTAAGAATCCCAAATAACTTACCCTGGTCAATTAAATACAGAATAGATGAAATTTAGGTGCGTGTTGAATCACAAGTGTTCTCCCAATCTTCAATGAAATACCCCATCTGACGCTGACCTCTACCGACTAGACTTCTAATTGATATGAAAATTCTAAACCAATGAAATAAGTACGTCCGTCAATGACAGAGAACAATAAGTCCTGAATTTTTACGATCCTAATAAAATAGCCTCAATGAAAGGAAATCAGAACTTTAGTCTCTAATTACAAGCAACACAAGATAGAGACACTTATGGGAACATAGCTTAGAAGCACTTATATATGAGTCTAATTCACTATGGAGAAAAAGCTGCCACTTACGAAAACAATTTCACAATATTCCATCCATTCAGTCTGCTGAGGGACGAGCAGAACTTCCCCCAGCCAGAAAAACAGAGTTTTTCGCAGACAGTCTTAAAAATCAATTCTAATCTAACTATGACCTCGATAACATAAATTTTTTCCGATGACTAATACGTTAATCACTGACTTCCTTTTACAGCTTCACACTTACTATTTAGTTCCAATTACTGCCAGTGAAATCTACAACAGCAACAGAAATTAAAAAAATAATAAACTTCTGGTCTGAATCTCATTAATAATAGTATGATAAAATTCGCTCTTCTTAAATTCATTCCGATTATTATCCTTCCAACTTTTTTTCTTCTTAAAAATAATTACTTTTTTGCTTGTTGGAAAACTATCGTATTAAATGGTTCCGAAACCAAATTGCAATTTGGCATATCATCAAAATTATCATTTTATTGCAATACTCAGTAGATGGAGCAAAATATTGAACATATATGAATCAGTACTGGGAATTAAATTTACTTATCCCTTAACGTTTTCGGTTTCAAAAAGCAAATAAATTCCTGCCATCAATTCTTACGTTTGTAAATCTGATTCACGAAAGCTTTAGCAATTGCAAATTTACAAGAATTTTATTTCGGCAGATATTACTACCTTGAAGGCGAGGAACTTGTGGACCATCATTTGTACAGATGATGGAATTTAAATTATTGCAATTGGAAATAATTTCAAAAGGAGTTTCTGAAACAGTACAATGTAGGAATTCTAATTATCTATGAAATTATTAAATTCAGTGAATTTAGTAGTATTATATGCGTTCCAGTATAAATTACAAAATTTAGTAATCATCACAACCAATAATTGACGGAGATATATTTTTAATAGCTAGACAAATAGCAAGTTTGGTTTAAATCTATGAGGTTTTTATTCTCTCGTAGATTTTATTAGAGGTTTGAAATACCTTCATTGGTATTAGTAAACATAGATAAAAATTATTTCATAACGAACATAATGACAAAATAAATATCGTTTTTTGTTGGTTGCATCTGATTCATAGTGGAAAGTAAAGCGAATGTAATAATTCTGTATCCTTTAGGGCATCAACCTTTAGGGCCTTTAAGGCATTTTGGTTTAAATCCATAATTTGAAGGAATGTGGCGAAAATATTTGTAACGAAACATTGCTTTGACATAGGATTTTTTTTAAAAATCTTTTGCTGTTCATTCTCAAAAGCAAGAGCATATTCACTTTAAATATTTTGTTGCTTGCATGAGTTCTAGGTAGTACTAACTGTCAGATGGACAGTGGTTGCTTTGTGGCATTTTTAATTAGCTGTGGTAATTTAACGTCAGCAAAGCCTTTTAGGACCAAAAACTGTTTAAAGCCATTTTCTGGTGTATTTTGCGGTAAATCTTTCAACACAACAAGCTTTTCTTTACAAGCTTTTAGAATCTGGGAGTGCTAACAAAAATTTCCAAATGGTTATTTATTAAACATTACGTTATAGCCCAATGATGATCAGCATCTGAAGGGAACATCTTCAACATTTCCTCATCTAAAGTAATATTTAAAGATCATGGATATATTTTGTTCTATTTCTTCAGTGAGGTTAGACACGGAATGCACTATGATTGGTGGCGATTTTAGGGATAAGGTAACAGAAGTGTTTCCCACTTCGCATTCATTCAACTGTAAACTTGGAAATTGGTTATTTATCTTTAGATCTTCATTTACTAAATTAGTATTAGTTTTTATTTTTGTCGTTTGCTTTTTAGAACGCCTAATAAATGCGCCATTATCTAAATTACAAACTTTAGCAGTTAATTGATAAGCATTTATTTTAGAGATAACTTCTAAGTTTATAGAATCCTTAGATCAATTGACTAAAAGATATTATTAGTTAGGTAATATGTAATAAGTTAATCACATGTTTTTTGCGATTTCTTTTATGCGATTCCTATCCCTCGCTCAAAAACAGGTTTGACTGTGATATTATTTTGCTATTTAAGGCTTATTTGTTGCTTGAAAAGTTGATCTCTAATATGCTGCTTATGCCCTTTGCCACTATGAGTGATGTTGAAGTGAAGTTTAGTTATATTGTGAGATGATAATAAGTATAACAATAATATGTATAAATGTTATAATTAATGCTAATTGCCTTAAATATTAATAAAACATCATTTTAGTTCAAGTATTTTATTTCGTGTTTACGTATTCCTTCTCCACTTTATCAAGCTTCTGAGAGCTTTCGAACTTGTTTTGATAAAAATGTAGCGTTATCATGGGTTATTGAAGATCACACAACGTAGAAGATCCCTTTAGCTGTTAGGGTAGTTTTAAAAGTCATTGCTAGTATTTATTATTTGTTATTATTTTAATGAATTGAATATTCGTGTAGGAAATAGTTTCGCTATTAGATATTAACACCACACCTAACTTTCTCAACTGACTAGTAACCGTAGCTTTTCTTACTATTTTAGAATTACAATTTGATTTGGCATTTTAAATATAATTTAAACTCAAAAAGTTGTTTAAAAAAGAATTGGGACAATTTTGAAATAAGAAATTTAAGAAATATATAATATCGCTAAAATTTATTTTATTTTTTAAAACTATAATTTGTGGCAAAGTATCAGCAGAAAGTGGAGCAATGTCGCGAAACAAAGATATTTCGGTTAGTGTGCAAAATCTCATAATTATTCATCGGAAAAATGGAAAATCAGTTCATTGTGTAGGAAAAATCCGGAAACTTAGTAAAGTCTACGGTTTTAGATATTATTCTCATGTTCAAGAAAACAAATAGTGTTGAGAACAAGCAAAGGTCAGGGCGTTCAAGCACATTTAAGTCAACATAAAAAGCGATGTTTACGAGACAATTTCACATTAATCCAACAACTAGTCCAATCAACAACTCACATTAATTCAATAAAATTAACTCTGAAATGTAAAAGTAGGTTCCGGTAAATCTTAAAACTGTCAAAAATGTTTTAAGAACACACAAATATCAGGACAGAATACTCCGGTAAAGGCCTTCCATCCACAAAGCAAATCTAAAATATATACAGGCATTTGATAAAATGTATGTAAAGAAGCCAACAGAATTTCCAGAAAAGCAAATGTAAACAATAAGTTTAGCATACACCAAATACAGCATTGCATGTCAAAGATTTGCGGCTTACTGTGATATACGGAAGTGGTAACCAATTAGTCTGAGGTTGCATGGTAAACTCTGGTGTGGGAACATAGACGTCTTAAATGATCAACGAATAAATATGCCTACCTTCTTTATGAAATTTCTCAATTGAAACTTAAAGCAAAATGCGAGAAACTAAGAAATCTCAAGATATTTTAAATAGTACCAGGATAATGACTCAAAATATACTGCTGATATTTGTAAATTATGGGTCCTCTACTGCTGTTCTGGTGTGATTAAGACCCCTGCTCTGAGTCCGGACCTTAATCCCCTTGAAAATGTGTGGTATTATTTTCAGAAAGAAAACTAATGAACACAATACTTCCTTAGTTAAAAAGATGATCGAAGCGTGGACCAAAATCAACAGGTCATTTTACGAAAAATTCATTAAAACCATCCTAACGACGAATCGACTGCGAAAGGGTAGCCCAACAAGATATTAATTATCAAGTTCATATTTTTTTCTCCATTTAGTGGACAGTGTCCCAATATTATTTTGAACAGAGTTTTTGACTTGAATTCTTTTACTTTAAACTGTTATCATAAATTCATTAATATGTTAATTTTGTTTCATTTACAATAATTTGCATTTACTAATATGTTACATAGTTTCTCTTTTTGGTTCATTTGTATATTTAAGTTACATATAATGATAAAATCCTGTATTTCTTATATTGCGTCTGAAAACTTTTTGTGGGACTTTATATGAAATAAATCAAATGATTTTCTATTCTTTTTATTTTTTAATGCATTTTATTAACTTTTTGTGGCAGCTGCAACATTTTTCTTAATTGTATCAAATTTTTAAATTGAAAGTTTCTTACTTTTAAATCTTTTAATTTTTATTTCTTTTTTTATCATCTTTTGTTTATTTTTAATTATTTGTAGCAGCATTTTTTAGTTTTCTTAAAGAATTAAATCAATTTTTAGATACTCTACAATAAACTCTCTTTTCTACTCTCTCTCTCTTTTAGATATTACGCAGTGTGTAAATTATAATTCGATATTATTAATTAAGATCAAGAGATCAATGCTTCTTATCCCCATTAGTAATTCGTATCGGTTTACCAGTTACCAGTCAACATAAAAGCGGAACATAATATTGTATTTTTCAGGGATATCAAAGTGAATAAGTGCGGAGTTACAACAGAACCCAGATGGGTACTTGAAGTCATATATTTGGTGATTGAATAGTGTTTTTAATATTAACTTTAGTGAGTGGTGTAGTTGAAAAAGTATCTTGGTTACGCAGCAACCTTAAACTCCTATCTTATTCTTTTGGACAATTGGCCTTTGATCTAATGCCTTTTGACGGATAATTAAAATAAAAATAGTTAAAGACATTTTTTATAATTAAATTAAGAATTACAATTGAATGAATAAACTATCAAGAGAAATAAATGTAAAGTGAGTCATACAGATAGATAATTTACCTTCATACATACAGATAAATAATTTACCTTTTTTTGTATTTCCCATGGTTTGGTGATAGCAGAAATATCACAAGCTGTCATAAGCATTGCCCTGAATATGAGAAATAATAGATTGAATATCACATATATGTTCTTTATTTATATAATTTTTATAGTTCAACTGAGAATATGCAATGAAATATTACGAAGAAAAAAATAATTGTTTAAATATACCTTAACAATTGTCTGTTGTCTTCTCTGTTCCAGTTATAATTTCGTTTTCTAGCATTTTGGGTAAAAGTACATTGCCTTCTGAAAATAAATTTTAAAACTTAAATAAAAGAATTATTCGACATATTAGATAGTTTTAGAAAACCATTTTGCATACTGTATCATCTATTCTGTTATTTTCTCCCTCCCATACATACGCATTGGAAATATTGCACTATTGCGCATGCGATTTGAAAGTGGAGTGATAGAGATTCATCCCATTATGTTTAAAACAAATTTGGCGGAACAAGTTTGGAGAAATTGACTATTTATGATAATAAAGCTTTAAGATTATTTAAAATAAAAATTTATTCATCATAAATATATTTTAAGGAAATCTGAATAAAAGAAACGCTACTATTATTCAAGAAAAAAATTCATAATGATCAAAGAATGCTCATCAATGAACACTTGATCAAAGAATGCTCATCTATGATCATCAGTGAAAACTTATGTATGATCATTTCGATTTCAGTCTACTTTTTAATAAAAATCGTTCTATCGTATAGTTAATTTTTCTACATAACTGCATTGAATGCTAATTTATTCTAAATTCAACAATGAATGAATTAAAACTTTGGAAAATTTAATTCATATAGCACAATAAGTTTTAAACAATGATGTTTCGCTATTAAATTCCCGACACTATTACAGTATTAAAATAATTCTGAATTTCATATTGTGCATTAATGTATAAATATTAAGCTCTAATTTACTAAGAGAATATTTTATCCTTTAATAGCCTTATATTACCAAATTTAAGTAGCGTTGCATAATGAGTTTTGGTATTGCTTAATTTAGATATGAGAGAACCTTCTTTTATTATTGAAAATAGAAAATAGAACAAAATAAGCAAAAATATTAAAGCACATTCCCTCAATAACCTTTCAGGAATAAAAATATGTATCCTTTTAACTTGCTGAATTAAATGATGTAATCACTGATTATCTATTCATTTTGGTTATCCTTATGGTAGATTGAGCCAATTAAGATGATGCATATGTACCCCCAAATAATTATATGCTTAAAATGTAAATGTTTATTTTACGTTTTTAACTACAGAGGGCTAACAACAGTTTTAACAACCTGATTACTATTTTACTTTACTAACAATCTTATTTTGTAATATTTTACTAACAATGTTTTTATTCATAATTTACTTTTACTAACAACCACATTGTTAGACTGAAAATATGTCAGTACAAAACAAATAGCAATTTCATTGTATTGTAATTCACAGATACATTTCTTTGCAACTTTTTAAATTTTAATTACACTATTTATTGTTTACATATAATGTTTGTTAATTTCATACATTTAGACAATCACGTTATAAGAAGCAATATTTTAAAAGTGAAAATTTGTTATAATATATGACAACACTAAATGAGATATAAAATATATGAAGGAATTCTAAACAATCATGACATAATTGAAAAGAGTGCAGAGAAAAGAAAGAAGCTTGAGAATATTTATTAGATTAAGTTATTTTTCCTAATTTAGGATTTTATTTATTTTTAAGAATTTAAGTCCTAATTATATAATTTTACAGCTGAAACTCAATGAAATGAAAAAAAAATATATTATGCAGAATATAATGGAACAAATGCTGATCTGAATAAAAGTAGAATTTCCTATCATACAGATAATTATTCTTTATGGAATATTACTTTACAATTACAAAAATTAATTAAATGCATTTTAAATTTTCTAATTGAAAAAAATATCTATTAAGAGATCAGATTAATCTGTTTCTGCACATGAGTCGCCTAGAATCCAATGCAAATGAATGTCCAGAAAGCAAAAATTGAGAAAATTAATTTTTTTTAATGCATTAATTTTAAAATATTTTTGGTATATTAATTTCACCATGAAAGTATATAAAGAAAGGTTTTTTACTAAGGGTACCTTCTGCAACAAATATATCTCAAAGCTTTATGTAGCTCAACATATGTAAATAAACATTAAGTATTTATTGCAATTAGGGCGGCGTTTTTAAATCATTAGAACTTATACATTGAATCAGTTTTGGCAACTGAAAAAGGTCAGAAATTTATGTAAAACTAATACAATAACATTTATTGTTATAAGTTTTATGTTTATTCATCATAAAAAACTTCTTCCAAGTTATCTAAATCTAAATTTTGATCACCATGTTTTGTTCTTAATGTCCTGTAAAAATCGTGTCTTTTTGGAGGTATATGTTTTAATTAATTCCTCATGTTATATTTTTATTTGTTTGTTTCTTTTGAAATTGTTCTACTGTTAGGATACAATAGTGGTTGATTTATATTTTTACGGTTGCTGACCTACCTATTTTCGTTTTCTTTTTTTAGGTCAGTTGCTTGAAAGGTATCTTCCTCGTCAAAATTATATTTGAACTCAAATTTAAAATTTATTTATATTTGATATTTGAACAAAATTATATTTGAACTTCCAATCAATCATATGATTCTATTAAATAATTATAAAATATAAAGTTTAATAAATCGATGTACAATTTAATTTGTAAAATTGTACAAATAAGAATGATTAAAAAGCTAAAAGCACATTAAGATAATCCGCATAAAGTCTTCAATTATTTAGTATATTATGTATATATTTGTTTACTTTCATTCTATTTAAGCGAAAAATTTCTTTGTAGAAAGTAAAAATTTATATATTATAAAAAGAAATATTAATAGAAATTAAAAAGTTTTAGAATAAAAAAAAAATCAGAAAAACATTTATTCTTCAAGAAATTGAATAGAAAACTAAAATGCAGCCAAAAGGAAAATAAACAATAAGTCTTTGAAAACTAATTAGAATTAATATGCATTAATGATGAAAATGTTAAAATGCATTCCCAGCAGTATGTTATGTTTTTCTAAATAAAGAACAATGATCTAAAAAAACATTTATTAAGAAACAATGTAGTAAACCTATCTATACTTACCAATTTATAATAAAGGTATACTGGAAAACAATCCACATACAGCATGTCAGGAAAAGAATTACAATGATTTATATATGTATTGCTACTTAACTTTTAATTTGCAAATAGCAGAAAGATTTTTTTAATAAAAATTATTTATTTTTACATCAATATAACTACTATATTTTTACTTGAAACTCTTTATAGGAAAAGGAAAATTACAAGATAGGGAACAGAAAGTTGAAATGTAAAGAAAGGAAAACAAATATAAAAATAAGCTAATTCCTTAAAAACTAACTAATATTAGGATGCAACTGCTAAAAATGAATAAAAAAAGTGTTTTTGTAATATGTTTCATGGGCTGTTTTCATAAATAAAGTATAATGTTCAACGTAAACAGATAAATTTATTAAGTTGTTATTTAACAGTAAATCTAAGTTCTCTTTCAATTTATTACAGAACATGATTCAAAATATAAAAAGATCTAATCAGATAAATAAATCTATACTAATATAAACTTGGTAATTATTAATATTTTCTGTGGGGATATGCTTTTTGCAGTTTTTAAATAACGTTTTTTGCACCTTTGAAGCACCGTGGATGCGCTTAGTTGCATAGGACAAACTATTATAGGAGGAACTTTGAGAAGGAAAGGCTCAGGTACATTATAATCTTCGCTAACATCACGTAGTAAACTTTAAAATTTTTTATTTGGATCAGTATTGAAGTTTGTATTTTCGCTGTGTTATGTTTAGTAAATTTACTAAAACCTTCATTATCAATGAAGATGAATTAGAGTTATCAATATTAGACTTATTAACTGTAGAACAATAAGTCAATATATTGCCAATCACTCTATTTGATATCATTTTCCACTGATATATATTTGTAACATATATTACAATTTCCAATGGATACACGTAGATATATCATGGAACTTTTCGTTTAATAAGGCGCTTGCTAAATGCTTAACCTAAATTTCATTTCTCTAAACTAATTTCTCTTTTCTGTTGGGATTTCATTTTACACCAGTGTGGTTTAAGAATTTAATTTGTGCGGAGCTTCTATTGAAACTGCTTTCAGCTTTCTTTAACGATTTTCCGGTAATGTACATAAATTTCCTTCAATACATTAGCAGTTTATGCACAAAAAGGGTGACAACACTTGGTAAAATTTGTAATTAAATAAAAAAAACTTATTAAGCAATAATGAAATTGAATCTGTAACCATTTGATAAACAGATAATAATATTTATTACTTCATACAATAATTGAAAATACCCTAGATTCGCCATTAGGTGGCTATCATTATTTTTTAAATTATGTTTAATATTATATTTATGCACTACAAAATTGGCAATGGGTCAAGGACTCAAAAGACTTATCCCCTCCTTGGTCTTTTTTAGAGTATCTTGTTGATATGATTAGTAATACGCTCCGAGGTATTTTTGAGGTCCACAACAACTGCAATCATATTGATGGAGTTTGTTAAGTTCAAGTTAAGTTTGTTAAGGGATGGAGTAAGTTAAGTTAAGTTTGTTAATTTCACTATCATAAATAGATAATTGTTCACATATCCATTTAGGTGTTCAGGTGGGTGCTTTCGATGGGACTTAATAAGGTTTGTTCCACATTTCATCAGATTCCATTTTCGAAGATAACATCATCCATATCATGATAAAACACTCACTCCTTAAAAATACATCATTTTTTTTTATTTCCGATGGCTGGGGTCAGGGCCAGATTTTCCTATAGGCTAACTAGGCTTCAGCCTGGAGCCTCAAGATCAAGAGGGGCCTACATTCAAATTGTTAGCAAAATTAGAATTACACTATTCAAAAAACAGTAAACACTAAACTTATGAAAGATGAACTTATAGAAGAATTATGTGCGGAAAAGTTTAGAAAGAATTTCTTCTAATCTACTATTTCGTTTTAAAAGTATACTTGGATTGAATCAGTTCTTAAATAAAATAACTATTAACATACAATTTAATATGGTATACAATTTGATATTTTCTTCTTTTGTGATCTGGATTTTGTTTGAATAAAGTTCCATTTTTGGTTTAGTTTAAAACTTAAAATTCATAATAATTCATACTTAAACTTTAAATGCGAATTATTATGAAATAAACTTATCTGAATTGAACTTGCTTTAATCTTCAATGTATTGAATATATTTCATTTAATTTGATCGAAAATATGATAATTTTTTTTGCAAATTTTATTTTCGTAGTCAAAGATTTTTATTATTTGAATTTTGTTTCTTTGTAAATGTTGTGTGTTATATCTTATTAGTTATTTTTGCAAGTACTATATAGGGTGCTGGGAATAAATGTCTCAATAAGTGTTCTCGACTTTATTTATTTATTATCCGTGCCACATTTTTTATAAAGATTAGTACCCATCACAACATGTTTCATTTAACATATTGATATATATCACAGTAATGATGCATTTTATTTTCTCTCATGTAATTTACAAATTTAAAAATGGGAAGTGAAAGGGCCTCATAAGTGGAATAGCCTAGGGCCTCTTTTCATCTAAATCCGGCTCTGGCTGGAGTACATAAACAAGAATAGCATATCACAATAAGAAGAAAAGTAAAAACAGAAGTAACATTAAGAAGAGAAACATCAAAAGTTCCGATGATAATCGGAGATTATCGCCCCATAAAGCTCCTTGCCTCCCAATATCTGGATGCCTCAGCGTCTCCATGGAGGGCACCGCAGGAACGCAGGTGGTATCTATCTAAATTCACATTTGTGTTACACAATGGGCACGTAGCCACTGCAGGAATGCCAATACGGTTAAGATGGACGACAAAGCAATCATGTCCAGTTGATGGACGGAATAAAGCCACTGCCTGCCGTCTAGGTTTATCGGTAATACTCTGGAACCAGTCTCTTCCTTATTTGCGGTCAATCTTACTGAGAAGTTCCTGCTGGTATATTGACAGTTTTGAACTGTTTTGGAATGTGGAAGGAGGTTTATTGGGTTTTACAAGGTAGTGTAGTCCCCTTTTTGGTGAGAAAATCTGCCTGATCAATGCCATACAGGTCGCAATGCCCGAGAATCCACTGAAGTACAACGCGCTTATGTAGAGAACTCAAAAATTTCAACATTTCTGAACATTGAAAATTTTCGTCTGACAAAGGAGTCTGAAACTAACTGATAGCCTGAATGGCAGCCTGTGAATCAGACAAGAGGACAACCTTTTTAAATTTGAAAAGCAGGCAAGTCAGTTGCTTAAGCACAATATTTCCACTTCGCTGTCAAATACCGTACTATACCTTGTGAAAAGTGCATAAAAAGCAATCAGTTTAGAGAAAACACCAGCTCCAACATTTTATGTTGTGACCCATCCATGTAAACATGCAGTCACTCACTCTCAGGATAATCGGTCTCAATCGTCTCTAAAGCAACACTCTTCACGATATCAATGCATCATAAAATCCCGAATAAGAAGCTTTTATAAAGTATGGTGTTTTTTTTTTTATTCTATGCAATTTTTTATACTTAATTTCATTTAAAATTTCATTCTTATACGTAAAAGAATACAAATTACATATGTTCCGAAATATATAATATTTAAAATACTTAAAAGAAAAAAATAATAATTCTAATAATAATCTTACAAAATTTTAGGAATGATGAATCTATATAATTCTGTTCTTACAATCTATATAATTGTAAGAATAGAATTATGTAGCAAATTGACTGAAAAACGTATATTATAAATGTGTAACTATTTTACTCGGGGAAAAATTTAAGAAAAATAACACAATTTAAATATTTTGCTAATATTTGAGGATTTATTGGAAAAAATATGAGGCTGTTTGATTGTTTATTATAACAATAATTTATCTTTGTGGGAATAACAATTAATAAGAAGCGGAGCACAGGTATATAAGTGAGGTAAAATTTGCAATTTGTTTTGTATTTTATTACATACACATAATCAATTAAGACCAATCTTCTCTGAAAAACGATTAAAATATAATCTTTTATATTTATTAGGTCTTAAATATCCTCCTTATTTACAATTCTGTCACATCATTCAGCTGGTAGGTTGCGAATTTCAGTAGCGGCGCAGTTTCAAAAATGTGATAAATAAAAGCATATATATATGCAAAAAACCTCATTTTGAAAAATCTCAATAAATGCAGTAGTGGCATCTAATAACAGAAAAGTCAAAGCGTGTGGTTTCCTGTAAGGAAAAACTCAATTAAAAGTAAACATTCCTTTGAAAAATCTATAATTTAGAGAAATTTAAAACAATTATTATTTTACTCAATTTCGTTATAGAATAGTATGAGAAAATTCTACAAATTTCCATTAGGGTTGTTTTATTATGTCGTATACTTTCATTTTCAAAACATCATAACATTTTTAAAAAAACAGGCTTATAAATTTATCAAATTACTAAATTACTTACATCATTCAAAATGTAAAAAAAAAAACAATTTAAAAAATTACCTGCAACATGAAAAACCCATTAGTAAAAGTAGTTTTTAAATTTCCTATAAAGATATTATGTATGTCTTTACTAATATATGTAATAAATTTAATATGAATTCATTTCATATTATTATAAACTTTTAATTATTTTAGAAACCTACATACTTATAATAGGCATCTAAATCTGTAGCTAAAATGGCATCTTCCAAAACATGGACAACATTCATGTATTCCTCAGAAGATAAATGGCTAAGAATTTGATTTCCCTGCAATTATTCTGTAGTTTAAAGACAAGCACTTAATTTAGATTACTAATCCAATGTGTAAAAAGTATTAAAAATACATACTTTTTACAATATAATATATGTAAAAAATATATACAATACAATATACATATATTTAATATATACATATAATAAATTTGTACTGTTATTTACTTAAAGCAAAAAGGCTATTTTAATTGCTTACTAAGATGAGATTTTATTTTATTTCTGCAATTTTGATAATAAATGCATTTTACAAAACTTATAAAAATATAATTTTTTAAATGAGTTTAAAAAGTGAGAATTTATTTCATTTCAATCATTTTTCAAGTAGCATATTTTTTTAAAATTTCATATCTTTAAATGGACTAAGAATTTTGTACTACCTCACTGCTTAAAAGCATGACACACTGATCAAAATGATGGTGCTCCATAGTAGAAGTGGAATATAACTGCGCCAAAGGAGAATTAGATCTATGGAGAAAAGGTGTGATTAATTATAAAAAAAAATTATCATATTTTTATTTTATAACATAAAAACAAACTATAGTATTTAAAAACGTTTAATCAATTAATTTTTCAAACAAAAAATTTTACTTACTAATATATTTACTTACTTTCAATAAATAGAAAGTAAAGTTTTTTCCATTTTCCATTTACATAAATTTATTTCTTAAGAATTCCTTTTATTTCATTTCTTAATTAATTTAAAATTCATTATGTAAAAAAAGGAAATATCTAGAAATCACATAATCCTTCAATTTATGATTTTCTTTAATGTATATTCAACATTAAATTTAAGTGGGAAGAAAAAAAGAAAAAATTTAGTAAAATGTTTGATTACAATTAAGAAGTTACATAAATTTAAGTCCCTACTTTTTCTGGAAAGAGTTATTGGTTCCTCTGTGGTCTAAATCGTGACACAGGCAGGCAATGAGAAGTGAAAGAGTTTCTAGTTTTCCAAGCACATGACCCATCTTTGATACCTAAGTAAGTATAATTTGAAATTCAATACATTTTAAATAGAAACAACGTAATTAAATTAATCTGACATTTAATGGCTTGCACAAAAAATAAAATCCATTATGCTTACGTATTTTTTATAAAAGTTTCATCGCATTGATGATATTTGTATAAGAAAAAATATTTTAATTATGATCATATGTATTGGGGGAGTTTTAATATCCAACAATGTTCTTTAATTTTTCCTATAAAAGATTTTATTTTTATAAATTAATCAAACATATTTATCTGTATTTAAATTAACTTAATTTAGCTTTTAAGTAATCTGTGCTAAAAGTGTAAATTTCCAGAAGTACAAATACGGAAAAAAATAAATTTCTCATAACTTTTATGCTATAATATTAAAAGTCTCCATTTCTATATATCTAATTTCCTTTTTCTTTATAACACAATGTTATAGGATATTGTATAAACTTTATTTTTTTTTTGTTAAACAAATTTCAATATATACGATTCAGATACGATCAATAAAAGTTTTCTGACTTAGAAAACTTTATAAAATAAATTAATTAATTTCATAAAATTTGTAATCATTTCAAAACAAGATAAATCAAGTAGAAATCATTAAAAGAATTTTCTTACTTTCAGAACAGCAAACATCATTTGGGCAACATTAAAAGCATGTCTCCAATTATGATACGTAACTGGCCTGTAATTCTTCCTCACACTAAGTAGCCATCGACACAAAACCTGTTTCCATAAAAAAATTAATTTTTTTAAAGGCTAAAGAAAACATTCAAATTCTACATACATTTTTCAATAATCAATAAAACAGCATTAATATTTTACAAATGGTTTTGCATTTAAAATTAATTCACAGGTAAAACATATTTTATAATATTTTTCAACCAGTCTTAAATCTCAAAAGTGTGTCAAACATTTAACAACTAGACAAATTGTAAAAATAGGTATAACACACACAAAAAAACTAATAAATTGAAAACATGAAATAATCCAACAAACAAAAACTGAATTGAAAACAATGAAAAAATTGAAAATGAGTTTAAAAATTTAATATAATAAATAAATTAATCTACAAATTATTTACTTTAGTTTATTAGTGTAAAAAGTTTCAAAAATAGAAATATATTCTTCATAAAAGGTTTGTAATGCTAATATAAAAAAAGTTATAGTAGAAATCAATAAAAGAGTTTCTTTCTTGAATAACTTAAATACCTTAAGTTATTTTGGTTTCTTATTTGACATTGCGCTTTTTAAGAAATAAATGAATATATTTCTAAAGCATTTTGAAGATACTTTTCTGCAGTCTACTGTAATCACTGATTAGGCCATTAAAATATGACATTCTTTCCTTCTCATAATTTTGCTAATCGCAGTAGTTATCCATATTTACTGATTTTTCATCCGACGTTAAACATTTTTCCACGGCTGTAGTAATAATAGATTTCCAATATATACTGTTTGTTTTAACAGTCTCGAAACTAAAAACAGTTTCATGTCCCGAAATCTGCCAACAGATAGACAACCTTGGCCCACTATGTGGCTGTTGCACCATTGAAGAAGTAGAATATAGTATATACCGTTATTCAAGTTACTCAATGTTATAAATATTAAATATGATAAATATAACTTATCTATTAATTGAATTTTGTTCTTTAAATTCGGAAATAAATTTTCTAAACTATACAAACCCAGAAATTACGAAAAATTAAAGTGCATCTTAGACGCTAATAATAATTATAAAATAATTTGATTTAAACAGCAAGTAAAAGAATTATTTTTTTGTAACGAAGTATCGATAGTTATAAAAAAACTTTGAGTACAAACTATATTTTATAAACTTGTAAATTAATACATAAAATTTCATTCAAATAAGTAAGTTCATTGCATCATCCGCATTTTGTAAATTACTTTGCCTTTCACATCTATAAAAAGAGATATCATTTAAAAAGAGATATCATTACACAATGAAAATGGTTTTTATTAATCGTTATGTAGATTATTTTGTAATATATATTTTACATATTAATTATTAGTTTCTTCCTTTTTTACATATTAAATATTTTTCAATAAATGGCTGAATTTCCTGTATTAAATAAATATTATGAAAAAAGTTATACTTAAAAAAGAATAATTTTAATCAATATATGCTGATGCAACTGATAAACATCAGACTGACATTTTTAATAAAATCAGTAGCATGTATAAACCATTTTGCAAAATTAAATATAAAATTCTGTTAAAAATATATTATTAATTAAAATCTTTTCATTGTCAGAGATCTTAAAATTAAATTTCCCTTTATTTTCAACAAAGTGTTATTCAGTATTTTTAATGACAAACTCCCTCTTTCATAATGACGATCTGTTAGTGACACGTGTTTCATCACACTCTTCATTATAAATATTCAAATTTTCACTTCTATAACTCAGGAAAAAAATAATAATAAGTTTCAATAAGTTAATAAGTTTCTTTGATGCAGTCAAAAAAACTTTCTTCTAAAGGAATATACACTCATGTCCATAAATTAAGGATAATGAAGTTCTGGCAAAGAAAGAGACAGAAGCAAAACAAATTTGACTTATTTGTAAAGTCTATTTATTAAACAAAAGGTAAAGAGCAAAAAAGATGCTATATGTTTGACATGATTAATAAAAATTGCGATTTTTACTCCCTGGAGCAAATTTCAAAAAAGAACCTATTTACAAAAAACAGTATAACATGGTTAGTATGATGGTTAATATGGAGTATGTCTCCCGGACGATGCAATACAGGCCTTACAACATCTAGGCATGCTGAGTATCAAATTATCAATCTGATCTTGGGGAATATTACACCACTCATCAAGCAATGCCCTCCGAAGTTCCGGCTGACAGGTGGGAGGAGGTCAGCAATTCGTCGGCCAAGCATATCCCACAAATGCTCTATTGGATTCAAGTCTGGTGAGTATGCTGGCCAATCCATACGGGTGATATTGAAGGCATTCGTCTACAATGTTTGCACGGTGAGGACGGGCGTTGTCATCCATAAACAGAAATTCAGCACCCATGGCGCCCCGAAACAAACGTACATGTTGTTCCAGAATGACATCCCGATAGATGTGGCCTGTCATCGTTACACTCTGAACATGCAGGTCAGTTCTGGAACCAAGAATAATTCCTCCCCAAACGAGCCATCCTGCACCACCGTAATGGTGTCGTTCAATGGTGTTCTCTTGGTGGTAACGGGTACCTGGCGCTCTCCATATGAAAGTCCGACGAGTCCAGGTTTAGTTTGCAGCCTGATTCTCGCCGGACTTTCATATGGAGAGCGCCAGGTACCCGTTACCACCAAGAGAACACCATTGAACGACACC